>MU172283.1:301227-335696 GCA_016695485.1 Suillus hirtellus
TAATACAAATTCCTTGCCATATGATCTCATCCTATTGATTTTAACCTCATCTAACTAGATAAACCTCTTTCAGCTATTAGCAGTCCAATATTTGTACTTGAAAGTAGCATCTTGTCTTTTCTGTTTATAGGTTGGAGACAGAAGAATCTGTTTTTCTTGAGTATAGCTTTAAGATTGGCTGTCTTGAGAGTCTGTCTGACTATTTGAGTAGAGATAGTCATAGGAATAATGGAAATAATCAATTTAGTCACTTTATTAGCATCAGCAGTCTTAGCATATCAAGATTCACTATAGGGGCTATTCCAACTCACATATTACAGTGACCTATTTCCATATCATACGAGGGAATGGACATGCATAATATCCCATATGATACGGGCCAGTGGACCATGGGCCCATGATAAAAATATCCTTGACTATGACAGATGGGCCGGGAAGCAAATTATTCCCGATGGAGGCAGGTGGGCCCATGCAGGGGATATATAGAGTAGATGAGTGGGCTGATGTACATGAATATTAGGTAGATGGGTGGGCCGAGGTAGTTGGATATTATGCAGATGGGTGTATTAAGGTGGATGTGTATGAGATAGATGGGTAGGTACTTGTTATTACATTCATGGGTGGGCCCAGACACATATTAATTTAGACAGGTGGGCCGAGGGTATTATACAATATTGTATTATACGGGTGGGCCCAGACACATATTAATTAGACTGGTGGGCCGAGGGTGGTATAAAATATAGATGGGTGGGCCCATGTGTATCATAATTGTAAACATGATGGAGCTGAGGTAGTTATACATCAACCAAATCAGAGGAGGTAATAAAATCAAAGTTACCAAGTTCCTGGAGCAGCAGGTGATCTCCTGACATGGCCTTTGATGGTGCACAGGTTGTCTTGCAAAATTTGGAATCTGGGGTGCAAAGCTTGTGTTACCCTATGAAAAGCCAAGTTCTGATTACCAACCTTTGGGTCAACTGTACTCAGAGGAGGTAATAAATCAAAGTTCCCAAGTTCCCAGAGCAGCAGGTGATCTCCTGACATGGCCTTTGATGGTGCACAGGTTGTCTTGCAGAATTTGGAATCCAGGGTGTGAAGCTTGTGTTGCCCTATGAGACGCCAAGTTCCGACCACCCAAATTTGGGTCAACTGTACTGACTTCCAAGTTCCAGGACCCAGGAGTTGACAAATGAATATCTGATAACCAGCACACTTCCAATCAGGTAGTATTTCATTGAGCAATGAATCATCCAAGGGGTCTCTTATCAGACTCGGTAGTCAATATAGGCAAATGATAATGAAAACATGAAAGTTGTTATTATGCTATTTTTCAAACCTGAGACCCTGAAACCCATTGTTCAACATGTCCATTTTTCACTCACTGCACAAATCACCAAGTTTCAAGTGCCAAAGCGTGAAACTTGAAACCCAGTGTGCAACATGTCCATTTTTCATGTACATTACACAATTCATTGAGTTCCAAGTGCCAAGTGCTGAAACCCGAACCCTGAGACCCGAAAATATGTATGCAACATTTCCATTTTTCACTTGTTGCACAAATCACCGAGTTTTGAGTGCTGAAACCTGAAACTCAAAACCAGGTGTGCAACATGTCCATTGTTCAATTATATTACATAAGTCATTAAGTTCTGAGTTCCGAGGGCTGAAACCCGAACCCCGAGACCTGAAAATATGTACACAACATGTCCATTTTTCACTCATTGCACAAATCATCGAGTTTTGAGTGCTGAAACCCAAAACTTGAAACCTGGTGTGCAACATGTTGATTTTTCATTTACATCACACAAATCATTGAGTTCCGAGGTCCGAGGTCCGAGACCCAAACCCCGAAAATATGTGCACAACATGTCCATTTTTTACTTGTTGCACAAATCACTGAGTTTCAAGTGCCAAAACCCAAAACTTGAAACCTGGCATGTCCATTGTTCAATTATATTACACAAGTCATTGAGTTCAGAGCTCCGAGGGCTGAAACCCGAACCCCAAACCCCAAAAATATGTACACAACATGTCCATTTTTCACTCATTGCACAAATCACCGAGTTTTGAGTGCCAAAACCTGAAACTCGAAACCTGGCATGCAACATGTTGATTTTTCATTTACATTACACAAACCATCGAGTTCCAAGTGCCAAGGGCCAAGACCCAAACTCCGAGACCCGAAAATATGTATGCAACATTTCCATTTTTCACTTGTTGCACAAATCACCGAGTTTTGAGTGCCGAAACCTGAAACTCAAAACCAGGTGTGCAACATGTCCATTGTTCAATTATATTACACAAGTCATTGAGTTCCAAGTTCCAAGGGCCAAAACCCGAACCCCAAGACCCGAAAATATGTGCACAACATGTCCATTTTTCACTCATTGCACAAATCACCGAGTTTTGAGTGCTGAAACCCAAAACTTGAAACCTGGCATGCAACATGTTGATTTTTCATTTACATTACTCAAATCATCGAGTTCTGAGTGCTGAGGGCCAAGACCCAAAGCCCAAAACCCAAAATCATGTACACAACATGTCCATTTTTCACTCATTTCACAAATCACCAAGTGTTGAGTGTCAAAACCTGAAACCTGGTACTTCAAATGGACATAAATTGTATTTGTATGTATTATCCATTGGTGTAGGGCTCAAATAACCTGGGAATTGTATTTGTCAGTACTTGGTACTTGGTACTTGGGACTTGGTAATTGGTAATTGGCACTCAGTGATCGGTGGTCAGTGGTTGGTACTCGGGACTCGGTACTTGGTACTCAGTACTCAGTACTTGGGACTCAGGACTTGGTACTCAGTACTCGGGACTTGGTACTCAGTACTCAGTACTCGGAACTTGGGACTCGAGACTTGAGACTCAGGACTTGAGACTTGGGACTCAGGACTTGGGACTTGGGACTCGAGACTCGGGACTTGGGACTTGGGACTTGGGACTTGGGACTTGGGACTTGGGACTTGGGACTTGGGACTTGGGACTCGGGACTCGGTACTTGGTCCTCGGCACTCGGTGATTGGTGGTCAGTGGTTGGTACTCAAGACTTGGTAGTTTCTCCCTGATACCCACCAAAAAACCCACACCCACAAGGTGGGTGTGGGTATATCATGGGGTATGGGTGGGGGTAGTGCTACTCATACCCCAGGGTTCACCCACACTATTCCCTATCAGTACTCGGCACTCGGCACTCGGCGATTGGTGGTCAGTGGTTGGTACTTGAGACTTGGTAGTCAATATAGGCAAATGATAATGAAAAATGACAGTTGTAGTCCATGTCAAGGTGAGTGATTTGGTAGTCTTTCCTTGTCATTCAGCAAAACATCAGCAATAATGAAAAAATGAAAGTTGTTATTATGCTTAACTTCCTTACCAAAGGTTGTAGTCCAAGTCCAGGTGAGTGTAGTGGTAGTCTTTTCTTGTCAATTGGTTATCTTGTTACTCATTATGCAGTACTTGGTACATGGTAATTGGTACTCAGTATTTGGTTTTGATACTCGGTATCTGGGAATCAGTAGTCAGCTTAATGAAGGTTGTAGTCCGAGTCTAGGTGAGTTTATTTGTAGTCTTTTCTCATCCATTGGTTACCATGTGACCAAGATATAAGCTAAAGAAATCCAAAACATTAATAATGACAAATGAAATACATGTGTGCAGTAAGTGAGTCTAAAGATAAAGAATGAATATTAATAGCGAGACTTGCACATTATGTCGAGATATCCAACATGACAAGCCTGTGATGTGATCAGAGACCTGGAATAACACCCATATACATCCATTATAATAGCTTAAAAGCTTAGAAATATTCATGAAGGATTGATGTAATGATAGGCAAAATGACATATGTGTGGAGAGTGACAGTAGACATCTTTTATACAAAGTCACATTTATATATGATTCAGGCCGAAAATATCATTACAAATATGTAGGATAGATTGTAAACTACACAAGGAACCCATACTGCCTACTGCCCTGAGGGTAGGGGGTGGGTAGAAGGGATATAGTGAAAATATGAGTTGACCCAGCATTAAAGTCCTACCACTGCTCAACTAACCATTTTCGATGCTTTGGGTCTTTGAAGTTTCCCACACTCAATTTCTTACCCATTTCACTTCCTCAGTACTCAATTCTTGGTTGATTTGTCTGTAAATTTATGTCTATGATACTTAAAATATTTGAAATGTACCCCAGGTTTCTGATTATGAAGATTCAATGTTTTGAAGGCATGGGCCCCTTATCAGGCAAAATGGCAAGTATGCACACTAGCTCACAAACTCCAGCCTATTGTGAGCTGATCTTGGTCATAAGAAGCAAGAATATAAGCTATGCTTATTATATATTAAAAGGTTGGATCATGGATGCAAGGGCAAGATACTGAAAATTGTGAAAAAATATCACAAGTGCAATTGTCTATGCTTTGTTCCTGGAGAAGGATCCTGTGTGTCCTGGGCTGGTTATATGATATATCTACTCCGAATATGCTCAGGAATAGACTCCCTACAGTCCTCGAGGTCCAGCTTTACAGGGAAAAACCCCCAGCAGGTGAACCACCAGAAGAGGGGGAGGTACACTATACAATAAAGGATTACCCTATGGTCCTGAGCTCCTGATACATTATTTTTATGTATATATGCAATATCCATTTAAGCACCAAGTCTCAACTACCGATTACCAAGTCCCGACACTTGATAGTTGATAGTCAGTATTTGAGCTCCAAGTGCCAATATTGCCTACCAATATCTCAGTCAAATGATAACCAAACCAAGACCCAAGTTCCAAACCTGACTACCAAATACCAAGTATCAGTACTTGGGACTCGGGACTATTGGCTGGAGTACCCAACTATTGATTCCCAGGTACCGAGAATTAGAACCAAGTACCAAGTACCTGACTACTGATTCTCGGGTACCAAGTACTCGACTACTGATTTGAAGTACCAGGTTTTGGGTTTCGGCACTTGACACTTGGTGATTTGTGCAATGAATAGATGGGCATGTGGCATACATGTTTTTGGGCTTCGGGTTTTAGGATTCTGCCCTTGGCACTCAATGATCTGTGTAATGTAAATGAACAATGAACATGTTGCACACCAGGTTTTGAGTTTTGGGTTTCAGCACTTGAAACTCGGTGATTTGTGCAACAAGTGAAAAATGGAAATGTTGCATACATATTTTCAGGTCTTGGGGTTCGGGTCTCGGCCCTCGGCACTCGGAACTCAATGAATTGTGTAATGTACATGAAAAATGGACATGTTGCACACTGGGTTTCAAGTTTCACGCTTTGGCACTTGAAACTTGGTGATTTGTGCAGTGAGTGAAAAATGGACATGTTGTGCACATATTTTCGGGTCTCAGGCTTTGGGTCTCAGCCCTCAGCACTCGGAACTCGATGATTTGTGTGATATAAATGAAAAATCAACATGTTGCACACTGGGTTTCAAGTTTCACGCTTTGGCAGAACTTGAAGTTGTTGATTTAGATATTACCCAAAACCTGAACACCTGAATGTCAAATTTTCAGTGCCAAACCCCCAACCCTGACTGCTGGGTGCTGGGTGCTGAGTCCTGAAGCCCGGAACTCAGGATTTGACATTTGAGATGAATGAAATTTTTCAGACATGTTTGAATTAACCTACATATATCTATAAACATTTCACTAACCCCTGAACCCTGAGAGATATTTTTGTTGTCTTACATACCAAATTCCGAGTTCCGAGTTCTGGGACCCCCGGACCCCCAAAACCTGGCAGTCCACAATTTCGGAGTTCGGGGGTTGGTAAAATGTGTATGGATATATGAAGGGTTGGTTTAAACATTTTAAAATATGTCTCATATCAAATGTCAAGTCCCAAGTTTCGATTTCCAGGTTTCAAGAGTGCTGAGTCCTGAAGCCCGGGGTCCTGAAACCCGGAGTCCTGAAACCTGGAAATCAAAACTCAGGACTTGACATTTGATATGAGACATCTTTCAGAAATGTTTCAATCAGCCTTTCATATATCCATACACATTTTACCAACCCCCAAACCCCGAAATTGTGGACTGCCAGGTCTCAGGGTTCGGGGGTCCTGGAACTTGGAACTCAGGAAATTTGGGGAGATCAATAAAATTTGATTTACAATTGAGTTGATTGACAAACACATTGATTTACCCATGTTTAAAATATATTTTTGTTCTACATACCAAGTTCTGAGTTCCAGACCCCCAAACCCTGAGACCTGGCAGTCTCGGGTTTTGGGGTTTGGGGGTCCTGGCACTCGGAACTTGGGGAGATTTGGGGAGATCAATAAAATTTGATTTACAATTGAGTTGATTGGCAAACACATTGACTTACCCATGTTTGAAATATATTTTTGTTTACACATACTGAGTTCCAAGTTCTGAGTTCCAGACCTCCAAACCCTGAAACCTGAGACCTGGCAGTCCACAATTCTGGGGTTTGGGGTTGGTAAAATGTGTATGAATATATGAAAGGTTGAATGAAACATTTCTGAAAGATGTCTCATATCAAATGTCAAGTCCCGAGTTTTGATTTCTGGATTTCGGGAGTGCCGAGTCCCAAAACCTGGAGTCTTGAAACCCGAAATTCGAAACTTGGGACTTAACATTTGATATGAGACATCTTTCAAAAATGTTTCATTCAACCTTTCATATATTCATACACATTTTACCAACCCCTGAACCCCAGAATTGTGGACTGCCGGGTCTTGGGTTTTGGGGTTGGGGGGTCCAGAACTCAGAACTTGGTGAAGGTACAACAATTCAGATGGTGAGTCTGAACAATGTGTTGGGTCTTGCAGAACCTAGCTGCTATTCGACCCTAAAGGGTTTCTGGACCAGGCTCAAGGCTCAGAGGAGAGGAAATATCATAAAAAACTGCTGAGCACTCAGACTCATACTAGTAACTGGTGAAAAGATTGGTTGCTTATGTAAGCTACAAAAGTGCCAACATAAGGTAAGGTAAAAACAGTCTCTACAAACCTAGCCAGAAATGAATCCCTACATCGGTATGTGTAAACAAAAATATATTTCAAACATGGGTAAGTCAATGTGTTTGTCAATCAACTCAATTGTACATCAAATTTTATTGATCTCCCCAAATTTTCCCAAGTTCCAAGTTCCGGACACCTGATAACCAAGATGTACCAACCCCCGAACCCCAACACCTGAAACCCGGCAGTCTCAGGTATTGGGTATCGGGTGTCCAGAACTTGGAACTTGGGGAAAATTTGGGGAGATCAATACAATTTAATTTACAATCGAGTTAATTGACAACACATTGACTGAATCATGTTTGCAATATATTTTTGTTTAGACATACCAAGTTCCGGACACCTGATACCCAAGACCTGAGACTGCCGGGTTTCAGGTGTTGGGTGTCCAGAACTCGGAACTTGAGAAAATTTGGGGAGATCAATACAATTTGATTCACAATCAAGTTGATTGACAAACACATTGACTTAACTATGTTTGCAATATATTTTTGTTTAGACATACCAAGTTCCGAGTTCTGGACACCCAAAACCCGAGACCCAGCAGTCTTGGGTTTCAGGGTTCGGGTGTCCAGAATTCAGAACTTGGTATGTCTAAACAAAATTATATTGCAAACATGGGTAAGTCAATGTGTTGTCAATCAACTTGATTGTAAATTAAATTGTATTGATCTCCCCAAATTCTCACAAGTTCCGAGTTCTGGACACCTGATACCCAAGACCTGGCAGTCTCGGGGTTCGGGGGTTGGTACATCTCAGTTTGGGGTTTGGCACTAAAAATTTGACATATATATTTTTGTGAGTGTTGTGCTTCTGGTGTCCATGCTTAGAAATAGGATTTGTTGCACACCAGGGTTCAGGTGTGGGGTTTTTCCACTTCAGTCCTGGATTATTGGTCAATGCCACACATGATCGATTCATGTTTTTGTGCTTAGGGGTTTAGATTTGGTGGTCGATGGTAGGTATATGCACTCATAGTATACATGTATCCTATGTGTTTGATTTGCTGGTGGCTACATCAGCTGTATGTCTTGATGGAACATATCTAAGCTCACCCATATATGTAATACACCCCCGTTGGCCTACCCGTCTATGTATTATCCCCCACATCAGCCCACCCATCTATGTAATACATCCTATGTTGGCCCACCTGTCTATATAATACATCCTATGTCGGCCCACCCATCTATATAATTATACCCCATCTTGGCCCACCTGTCTATGTAATAAATATTTTATTGCACCCTCGGCCCACTGGTCTATTTGATATCACTTTCGTCAGCCCACCCATATATGTAATACATTCCACATTGGCCCACCTGTATATGTAATACACCCTATGTCAGCCCACCCGTCTATGTAATATTCCCCTACCTCGGCCCACCCATATATGTAATACACCCATGTCAGCCCACCCATCTATATAACAATATTTGTCTTACATCTCTCTTCAGCCCAGCTGTCTATAATATCCTACTCTACATATTACCCAGATGGGCCCACCCATCTCCATGAATAATCATATTCCCCTGGCCCATCTGTCAACATTAAGGATATATATATCATTGGCATACATGGGCCCACCCATCTCCATCAGAAATAATATGTGTCCTGGCCCATCCGTCATCATCGAGAATATACACAACATGGGCCCATGATCAGCTGGCCCATCTCATACAGGATATTATGGAGGTCGGGTGGCCCATATAATACGGAATTTGTCACTGAAGGGGCTCTCAGTAAGTAGTTTATTGTTTTATTGAATTTATATTTACATAGTTGTGTTGTAGCTGAGTGTTGTTTTTATCATGAAGCCAGCTACATAATTTTGATCCAATATAAAGGTGACTGAGGAATTGTTTGGTGGTAAGTATTGTTAGCATTATGACTAGCAGATGCTCAACCACATCTGCTAGCAAGATCTAGGCAGAATCCAGCTGTATGCATACTCTGATGCAAGTACCGGTGAAGCTATGTCCCTCAATAATCACGGGGTGAGTGGATCTCTGACTACAAGTAAGATAGTTTCCACAAGCGCTCAGCCATCAAACTTTCAGAGACGATCAGCAAAGAGAATGAACATCTAGATCGGGTTCCGGACCTGATCCATTTCGTGTCAGCTTTTGCGCCATGTGCAGAACCTTTTCCATCAGTCAGTGCTATGGTGGTGTCTCCAAGAGACGCATCCAACTCAACCAGTGATATATTAGCTATGATCCACCTGTCACAATCAGGTTGAATAGAACCACCTGTGACTCCCACATAACAGCTGTAGTTACAGGTGATAATAAATGGGGTTTACACCTCTAACATGAGGCAAATACAGTCAATCAGCACCTCCTGCAATATCCCTCCAATAGCGAGGGACTTTTACACAGCACTGTAGATCCACAGGCTCATACTGGGACTGGGTGCTGCTGGCATAATGGCAAATGCTGTGATGTGTTGCTGACATCGTTTAAGGTCTGACCTCACTGTGTGACACGATGAGCTACCACATTTCGATATCTTGCGCCCAGATGAATGTATTGATGGCAGGTTTCAATGGCCCATGCACAAGTGACCATTAACATACATAGATCTGTCTTATGCATCCATAGAATGTGTAAATAAAGCTATACTACTGCTCATTGGCATGATCATGAAGTTCCAGTTGCAAGAGATCATCAGCAACATGGAGCACATCCTGCAAACTTCTGGACGCCTCCTCTTCCACTTCCACTTCCTGCTCCTCCTCATCTAACTCATCTGGAGTATCCGGCACCACTGCAGGTTGTCTAATGTTATCAAAAGGTAAGTGTTGTTGAAAGATTATAGACAAGTGATAGACTTGATTTGGACAAACAACAAACAATGCTCACTTACCTAATACACTACACTCATCAGAAGGTTTTTCATTACTTTGCACCTCAGTCTTCGACTTCCAAGACTGAGGTAAGACACTCGTTTATTACATTCATTCTTTGTACAATACTGACTATTGATACCTAGTATTTACATATATTCATTTATAGGTCAGATTATTGCTCTCCTAAGTCTTCAACTTCCAAGACTGAGTATTTACATATATTCATTTATAGAATCTACATTCTCCTCCCTTTGTCTGTCGCATTCCTTGAACAAAAGGTTATGAGCCCTGGTGCTTAGAATCAATCCAGTACCACAAAGGAACATCAATCAAAACACAAAATTAAATGTTGAACACACCCTCAGTGTCTGCAGCCCATTCAGGTGCAGCTGCTTTGTCCTCGAACATCCCTTCCATATCATCCAGTTCTACATCTACAAGCAGAACTGCACAAGCCTCCAATTGCCTATATGATATTCCATCCCTCAAAAATGATGGTTCAAATTTCCAACTATGGAAGTACCATGTCAAGTTAATCCTTGACCTTCAAGGACTATGGGAAATTGTTGAAGGAAGTGAAAAGATGCCAGATAGCACAACACACCCTGTTCAACACCAGGAATGGTTAGCAAAGAACAAGGAAGCACAAGCTCAGATAGCTCTCACGCTGAAAGATGATCCCTTGAATGGGATACTCTATGTGCCAATAGCTAAAGATGCCTGGAAGAAGCTCTGTGAGTGATACAAGGGTAGAGGAAAGCAAACAATTGCTCAACTCATTGGTGAATTGTTTCAAAGTACCTTGACAGATGAATCTCCTATGGAAACGCAGCTAAACACCATGCAACAGAAGGCATTCATACTGTCCTTGCTTGGTCAGCCACTCGACAATTCACTAGTCGCAGTTGCGATGGTGATATCCTTACCTTCATCCTATGCCACCCTTTGAATGATCCTAATGTCCAGTAGTGATAAACTCACCACCAAAACTGTGATAGCCCAAGTGCTGGTGGAGGAAAGGCAATGACAGGCTAGTAATGGCCAATCTGCGCTCGTTGCAAAGGGACCTGCACAAAAGAATAAGCCTAAATGCAAGGACAAGAAGAAATTAAAGGAAAAGTGCATGTACTGCCAGATTCCTGGACATGAGGAGAAGGACTGTCAAAAGAAGAAAGCTGCTGAAAATGCTGCAAAGAGTGGGAAGCAGGCGGACAAAGACAAAGGAAAAACAGACCTATCTGTGAAGGTTGCATGCATCTCGTCAGACCATGACACACCACTTCAATTATTCATGGCACATGGGCACTCTACATCTGCATCCAAAGATGATTGGATAGTGGACTCCAGCACATCTGCAAACATGACATGTCAGCAGGAAATTTTCATCAAATATCACACATTGAACCCACCCAAACAAGTAATCATTGGAGATAGATGCTCAATAGATGCAATAGGTATTGGACATGCCAAAATAAACATCTATATTGGTGAAAATGAGTATATCCACTCCATACTGCCTGAAGTCTATCACATACCAGACCTAAATGTGAACCTTCTATCAGCTCCCCACCTCACAAAACAAGGTCTCAAAGTCACCTTTGATGGTTCCCAATGCAAGATCCTTGCAAAGGGAAAGACCATTGCTCTTGCACATAAGCGAAACTTGCTATATGTCCTTTGAGTAAAGCCCTGCAAGAAAGCACATGCATACATTCTGCAAGGACCATCAGCTCCACTCAATCCAGATGTCCCCATAACAGCTCTCACCTCGCACATGCTCCATTTGAGTGCAACTCTCAACACATGGCATCGGCAACTTGGGCACATAAATTTCAACTCCATATCTAAGTTAATTTCAAAAGATATGGTCAATGGGATCAACATAAAGGGTTCTAGTACTCACAATAAGACAGTGTGTCAGCCTTGCCTTGAAGGCAAGCAACACCGCAACCCAATCCCAATGAAATCCAATGTCAAAAGCCCAGGAGTCCTGTACTGCACATACTCTGATGTTGGAGAGGCTACGCCTCAACACTGGGTGACAAACAGGTGATGGTTGGAATGTGTGTCTACCCTGGGAAACTGCTACTCTAAATGCTCTGCCAACTGGGTCCGAGACCTCCAGAACCCTGAATCCCTAACTAAGAATGGCCCCTAGGAAGCCCCTGGTGCCAAACATCCTAACACAGATACCCCCCCTCTAAAAAATGCGATGCTCCGGGGTCGCTGACCTCCTCACTGCATAGTACCTACAACACTAGCTTCACCAATCTTTTCGTTCTCTATCTCCGCCAGTAGGGTGCCTGTTCAAGGCACAAACAGGCACAGACATCATGCATGATACCATCCTGGCATAGGGAACCCTTCCAAGGTTTCTAGCGAATAGAAGTTGGTGCGTTTGGTGACAATTCGATGTGGGGCTGACCAGCATGGAATGATTTTGCGAGATGATTTGAAGTTATTGTCGATATCGCTAGCGTATGCTTGAACAAGTTGTCCAGGACTGAATGATACCTCACCTTGGTGTGATGACAGGACTCTTTTGTCGAAGGCCGCCTTTTGTTTCATAGTGTTGGCTACTGCATTCATCAGGCATTTAACCACAGTTTGACAAAGATTCAGCTAGCTTTATTTAATGTATAATATTAATAATATATATCATAATTGTAGAACATATGATAAAGGAATAAATAGTTAGACTATGTGGGTAGGATCTGCCAAAGCTGTAATATTGACAAGCTTATGATACTGACTTGGGATCTACTAGCATACTGGTGTGTTGTTATCATATCCTATCAAGTTGCTGATTTACTGCCAAGCATGTCTGGCTTTGGATAGTCAGCTTCCGACGGCAGATTCTGCCATCAATGACAATGTGCTATGTTCTGATATCAAATTATCATATCCTATCAAGTTGCTGATTTACTGCCAAGCATGTCTGGCTTTGGATAGTTAGCTTTTTATGGCAGATTCTGCCTTTGAAGACAATGTGACAGGGACTGGTATCAAATTATTATACCTCATCAAGCTGCTCACCCTCAACCAAATATACCTGCTGTTACATGGGCAGCTCCTGATGGTGGAAGCCACCATCTAGGTTGAGATCTCACACTCAATTACATCACCACAGCGGTTAGGATATTTTGTTCACAATAGTCCACATCAATTGCATTTGGAGACAGTACAGTTACAAAATAATGAATTAATTAACATCAGCAGCAGCTAGTTCTCGCAAGGCGGCACGTTTTTCCTGAATCTTCAACAGCACACTGTTTTTGCTGATAGGGCACTGCGAAGAAGAAGAATTAGGAAAAATGTGACTACATAAAGCAAGTTAGATAGCTTCAAGTTGATGAGATGGATCATGAACTGTGTCCACCATGTCATGAGGTCAGCCACCTCCTCACTCTCATCAGGATCCTCCAGCAAGTCGAGAATGCTATGGTAGAAATTTTCAGAGTCAGTGACTGTGTCAGTGCATGAAAATACAGACGACGAGCTCAATGAAAATCGAACCTAGAGGAATAATCAGCAGGGAACCATGTACAATCAAATCTACATGCTTGTGTAGCAATATATGCCAGGGATCCTGGAGTCACAGATTTCATACCATGAAGGGAAGCATTGCCAGAGCACGTAGCCTTGGGCTCCTTGTCCACTGAACTCGGAGATGTAAAGACATGTTTGAAACCCTGAAAATAACTTAAATTTAAAACTTCATCGTCAAAAAATGAGCTCACAAAGATCAGTATCTCACTCTGCAGTAAGCCCTTCCATGGATCTTCGGGATCATACCGATATCCAGCATATAAGAACATGGGCCACTGGTCGCCACAAATGGCGGTTTCGCTGCTCTTCAGACTCTGCTTAGTTCTGGGAAGTGTTATAGTAGTTATTTGATATGAAGGCGGAAAGACTTACTCTGTGTCTGACCAGTCAAGGCCTGCAGGGCATAACAACGCACCAGTGACTTCATGATTAAACCCATGGTCAGACTTGATATTCCGGGAGAGGGGCGGTATGACCGCTTGTCCTCTGGGCACAAGCCATTCGAGGATGGCAGATTTGAGGGTCTTGGTATCATTGCCTCATGCACCAGAGGGTCCTTTGCCCAGCTACAAAGGGTAAGTGTTATGATTTTCTGAGTTAAAGGACTTACTAATTCTCCCACGTGAATGATATCCTCTTCCTCGCCCCTCATCAGACGATCTAAAAGACCTGGATAAGAATCTATTACATTCATAAATACCCCATGTTCCTGTCGAATACTGTCATTGGAAGGAGTGTTTTTGAGTTCCAACAGCATGCAATCGTCAGAATGTACTTACTCTGCTGGATAATCTTCAATTGAAGAGTCCTGTAACTCTTCGAGTCGGAGTATACCGGCAGTCAGAAGAGCAGGAAAGTTGCATAGAGCGAATACTGTGCAGCCAAAATGTCGACCATGGAGGACAATGGGGTTGGATGAAGTCCTGATGAAGAAAATAGTTAGAAAGGCAGTGGTTAACCCCTTGAAAGAATATTTACGCCTTTTTACGTGGACCCATATGAAGGGCTGAAGCACTACGCTTGCGCAAGGAATCTTCGGGAGAGGGATTATTCTCATCGCTGGTCATAAGTTGATTGAACTATGTACTAGTAAACGAGACACTTTATATCTCCAATGCTATGCGATGAAAAGCCTCGTCATCTGAGTGCCATAGATATTGTAAATTACTAAATTAGAAAAAATCTCGCCGTCCGAGCGCCATAGGTATGGTAAAGAAGAAAAAACTTGGCATCCCAGGTGCCATAGGTGTCATAACAAAAAAACTTACCATCCTAGGCGCCATAGATGAGATGGCGCATTGTCTTGCTTGAATATAGCCATTATTGTACGTAGATATAAGCCTACATGCACTGCTGCAGCAACTATCTCATTATTAGAGACCTCACATGTCTGACTCATCCTCTCCAAAAAGTTTGCGACCCTGCATACATGTTTCAAGTAATTTCACACTAAAGTAAGCTCTTCATTATAGGACTCTGTACCAAACCATAAATTTATCTTCAGCATTCAACTTTCCTCAGTGCACAGGAGAAGCACTGATGTGGATGAACCATGCGGCACTGATTGCGAGTGAGTGATCAAGTGTTCCAGAGAACGATTCAGAACCAACATTACCCTGCAGGCAACTCTTTCAAATGAAGGAATTGGTCCATTCAGGGATGCAGACGACAGGTGAGAGTTAACAATTTAAAGACTCACAACCTTAAGATGAATCTGAAATATCTCCTAGGAGAGAACGAAGAATCCGAAGCCAAGGGCAAACTAGAATCGGAGCTATGTCATGTCAAGGAACAGCTAAAGGGCGCGCAAATAAACTTGTGTACCTGTCAGAACGGGTGGGGACGTACAGATATAGATGGTTGGAAGAGTACCACCGCGCCGAGAACCTCGAGCAACATATGCTGGACAAGGTCTATATACCCCACCTTGACCAGATCCCAGAGGATGCCCCTTCTCCTAGGGATGTCTTGCCAGAATTCTTGAGTTAGAATGATGAAGGTTCATGAGATGATATGTCTTGATAGCAGTGGGCACTTACAGGATATCATAGGGCACAACCGCACAGTTATATCTGATATCCAGGTCTAAATTAAATTTAAATTCGTGCATTAAATATTCAAGGGAATGCTTACTACTTCTGTCTCAAATGTGTGGTAAGCTTCTAGCACATTATAACATGCATTGAGTGCTTTGAATGATGCCGTTGGTTGCAAAAATGATCACGACGTTGGGCAGTCATGCACTGCTCTATCATATCACACTCTGCTTACTACCTATACGATCTATGTAGTTTTAGAAACATAAGTAACTTGAATATACAAAGTTAAAGTTCTCCAGCTCAAGACTTGAATAAAAGAGACTTGGTTATACTATGGATGACGTCAACACAAGGTACTACAAAGTTGTAAGTAGAGTATATGAAAAGCAAGAAAGAGGTTTAATTAATGGCAAGGAACGGTAATATAGTGAACAACTATATTCAAACTCTGCCAGCATTCAGCGTGAACACTTTGAGGGCCAGAAAACCTGACATTCAGCCAATGATCCTCTCGAGTAAAGAATGTATTGAGCAAAAGAATTTGTATAAGTTTATCTAGAACAGAGATGGGTAACTTGAAACAGTGAATGGATATGTTACAAACCGTGTGCACACGGCCTTATATCAAACTTGGGTAAATGAAAATTTAATAGTGTCACCTATCGAATGAAATCAGTGAGAACCGCAGTGTTGTGATATTGGTACAACCTTGTAGATGGGCTGGCTGAAAATGCGGCCTCTGAAAGTCCGTCACGGCAGAATGGGTTGCAGAACAAACATGTACATATGGAAGAGTAGACTGAGGTTGAAGGTTTCAACACTATTTCATGATGGATACCACACCAAAAGAATCATATGAATGATTGGTTATCGAGGGCAGTGGTGGAAAAGCAGCACAAATAACATAAACCTAGTCCAACGTACAGTTAACTTAGAAGGAATAGCGATACAACGTCAAAGCGATACGAAGAACAAATGATGCAAACTTTGACCAGGAAGAGAAATGGATACAAATCGGTAAGATAATTACAAACAAAGTTCCATGCATACAGAGACATTGAAAGAAGTGCATGAGGATGAAAACCAATCATCAGAGCAATCATTGTCATGACCATCCGTCACAACACTTGCAGAAGACCCTGCAGTGATTGTTCTTAGTGTGAAAAAAAAACAGAAATTAGGGCTGCATGCTCACCATCAGATGAGTCCATCGTGCTGTCAGACTCAGCAATGCATGATATTGCTTCAGATAACATGTTTACTTCTGTCTGTGCGCGATGTTTCTTCAGGTCCAGGATGTGGATGTTGGATCTGACCATGTCCAGACTTTTGGACTCTTTAGCCTTGAAGCTATGCCTCGTGTTGAGGCGTGGGAGTTTGGCTTCGGCAAGGGATGCGCTCATGTATGTACAATATGTTATTTGATTAACCCAAGCTTTCAGAAAAGCGGGTAAAAGAAATATATCTTTGGACTGCAAAGTGTCAGAGTACTGGGTCTCCATAGTATAGGAATAGCACTCACAATTGGAAGGTATTCAGGTTCTAGGGGTTGTGGAAAAGTCGATTTCCAGCTGACATTAACCTTCGTAGTATACGATGATGAGAGAAGCCATGCGTTGCATTTGTCTATGATTTCACTCGGAGGCTGGAAGCAACCCAATCTGACCAAGCTAGGTGCCGAGCATACTCGCACATTCTCAACAGCCTTCACTGCAGCCGGCTTCTTTGGATTAACTAGGGATAATTTTGAAGTGTTAGACGTAAATATTAAACACTGTGACTCACTTGTGTGTTTGTCTGAGTGGGACCTAGTTTCCAACTCCTCGCACACATTTGCGATAGCATTGCTAAATAATGAAACCTCCATCTGAGCTCGAAGCATTCTGTCCTGCATTAAACATTGTGGTCCTCCTGGAAAGAACATCGTTTGCTCTTCTTGCTGGAGCCGCTTCTGCATCGTGACCTCTGTGAGGCTCACATCAAGGAAAGCCATGAGATCATGCGAGTCAACCCATGCAAACAGCACTGAAGCTGTGACGAAGAGAGATTCTGGAAGCTGGAGATACAGTTAGGAAAATATAAGAGAGACATGAGGGTACTGACAGTATCATGTCCCCATTTCTGGAGCCAAGATATAAGGGCTGCCTCACTCTGGTCATTTCTGAGAAAATGAGCTCTCGGAGGTCTTTCCCATGTAGAAAGAAAATGTGAACAAATGATATTGAACATACTGAAGTTGAAGAAAAAAGACTTTGGGGACGTTCGCACGATTGTTCAATGATTACATACCTATAGTCCATTGGGAAGGAATGACTAGGCGATGGCGATCAGCAGGTGTTTATTAATATCATGGTCTCGAAGCAATGGCACTATGGCCAGTCGATGGCAATCAAACTCTAAAACAATAGTAGGTTAGACAAAATAAATGAAATAAATAAATAAATAACAACACAATATGCGACCACACTGCACTTCATGTGATGCCATGGGAGCCAAATTGTCCATCTTCAGACTGTCACAAAAAGTTTACAGCCTAACAGGGACCAATGAAATTTCAAAATGTACACAAGATACAAAATGCGAGGATAAGTTCTAGCGGACATTGAACGGATAGTGTTTTTTTTCTTTTTCGTCAGCCGACTGATGCGGCAAACATCAGCCTCACTGCACATCGCAGTCATAAGCAGCAGTACAGCAGTATTATGTATATATGAACTCACGTGATGGTGCACAAACTGCGAAGGACATTGAGGAATGAGACATATCCAGGATCATTCTCCTGAAGCAGCAACATGAAAACAGTTTCGCGCAATTCTTGGTGCACCTGGATGATGGTTGGAAAGTTGGGCATGATGTCAGTTACGCCCCAAATGCTAATCAGCCGTGCCAGCAGGACCTCGTAACACTGATGTGACAAAAGTGAACAAAACACATGCCAGGAGAGTCAAAGGCACTTATGCTAGACCCTACCAGTGCAAGCGTGTCTAATGGAGGATGTGGAGCATGCCTGAACGCAGCAGGGTCGGGATCAGCCAGAACAAGCCTGAACTTGCATGTCCTGTTGATACAGAAGACTATATGATATGTAATCTCTTTTGTGATCTGCTCTGCTAAGAAGATAGCGAACCTGTTGATCTGTGACACTAAATAAGGTTTGACAATAAAAAAGAATTCAGAGAACTTACTGCGATAGGGAGCACATTCGCATATGGGTGAATGAACATTTGCACAAGGCCCAGAAGCTTGTCCCTTAGAGCTATGCCCCATATTGTATCACTTCCAAGGCCAAAGCCTGCACGAACATTGTCTATGGAACGAATTACTACTTGCCTAATATCATAAAGAAACAGTGATAGCCATGGACCCGTCTATCTTGGGATCAGACCAGTAAACAAAAGAAAAAATCACGCGTACCATGAGCAACACCTCATCGTGTGACAAGGGCACCTTGGTCACTGTGTTCAAAACTAGAAAGGAATAAGCATTTGTAAATATCTGGAAGTTGGGCCGTATACCTGTTTCCAACTGCTCAGCAGTGACATTTGCCCTGATGAGGCACTGGGGCCAGAGAGTATGAATAAGCTGGGATCTACGCCCGGCATACACACTAGTGACAAGAAGATGAGGATTCTCCATCCAGCCAAGACAAACCTCGAGGCGGTACCTGAGTTGAAGGTGTGCAAGGGCCTTTTTCCACTTGGGACACTCCTTCATGATCATGTAGAGATTCATTTGAGCTGGTTTGACCTTCTTTTCTGGTTGGACGACCTCTTCGGGTGTCGTGTCGAGGGCACTACTAGAGCCAACTGACACAGTATTGACAGTATAACCCAGCCAAGATATGGGGATTGACAAGTCTTGGATGGAATGGCTTTGCCACAAAGTGTCTGATTGGGACACATTGTCTGAAGTCTGAAAGGAAACTGAGTAGTCAACATCAGGAGTAGGGGCGTAGTAGCCCATAGGGAACCCTGCATAATGAATGATTGTTTGCACCTCATGCTCGTGGGCAATGCCATCCTGTGTAATTTTAGCATGAGATAGTCGTACCGTTGTGCAGTGAACTTACATGATTATATACTCCATACAGCATTGTGTCAATGCCTGTCTTGTTCTGCACCCACGGAAGATTCAAGGGTGGTATGACATCGTCACAGTTCTACATGACTGATCAGCATAAGCCATGATGCAGTCAAGAGTTTACATATGGCAAGCACGAAAACAGGGACATCGGTACCCACAAACATTTTGAAAGCTGAAAAATGCGCAACAGGCATGGCCACATAAGCAATGAGAACAAGATGATCCTTGAGCTGGGAAGAGGTCAGAATATAGTAACTATGAAATAAAACTCCCTACAGCTGCATGAAAGGTAGGCGGAACCTGCATCTATGTTGAGACATGATAACTTGAAAGGTACAGAAATGCTCACATAGAGAGGATGCAACATAGGCCAAGGGCCAATAGATAAATATCCGACAAAGTCGATAGAGAAAGTGGGCGAACCCTGCCAGCGATGGAACCATGAGCAATGTTTTATGTGGTGCAGAAGATGAGGAAACAACTTACACACAATATGCTCAAGGCAGAGAACTGGGGGTCATAAACATACGACTCATGTTCAAATCCTGTTTGGGTATCTTCATAGGATCCAAAGTTCGCCATGATAGACGCGATGCAGCAAGTAAGCAAAACATGAGCGAGATGGAACATATTTAAAGAGAAATACATACCTTGATCGCCGTAGTTAGTCATTAGATATCTGATTACATCAAATTTTGCTCACAAGGCATTGGCCATCAACAAGCAGTCAGAGTGCCATCAACAGAAGGATATGTACACACAGTTAAAAGTGTAATATCGACATGAGGCCTGAACTGCCAATGCAACATTGCAGCGCCATCAGGCTAAGAAATTAGAAGGTTTTAATACAATTCCATAACTGATTTATGTACATAATATTCGGATGCCTAGTGGGTATCCTACGCGCAATTGATGGTGCCTTGGTTTTGGAAAATTAAACCATCGATAATGAGGATAGTGGGCGATTCCAAGGTGTCGTGAAGTACTCCTATGCACTCACTGTAAGAAAAGTCGTTTTAAATGTGATTCATATCAAAACTTACCTTCACCATGGTGTTCCCAAGCCTTCGATCTTTTTAAGGCCCGGCTGGTGGGTGAGTTTATACAGTTAAGCTCAGCACCATGAAATGGAAGTCACAAAGCTTGATATGTATGTAATAGTCTGGTACATTAGTTCTTGTAATCTAGCTCTACTTCCGAGTCGTACATTTGCTCAAATTCACCTATCAGTGACTCGGTGCTGCTGCTGAACTCCTCATCACAGTCCACCATTGGGGGACAGTCATCATCCTTTTCAGAATCACTACTATCACTATCTTCATCTTCATCTCCGCTTTCAGCTTCCTCCATGAGGTACGAAGCACCACGAGTGACAGCAACCTCTACCTGCGGGGAACTGTAATGAGAGAACACATGTCCAACACCTAAACCGAAGTGGAATCGCATCACCATGTCGCGGTCCACGAACCTAAAATAATCAGTTCCAGAAGTGTCATGTGTGAACAGTATCCGTACTTACCGATTAATGTAGTATTTGTGCCAATCATTCTTGTCCCCTGCGCACACTGACATGCCCAATCCATCAGGATGTTTCTTGCCACTGGCAAATGAAGGTATGATGTGGCAGCTGCAAAGTACGTCTGCTGGATCCAGGAAGTCAAATGAGTACTCGTCTGCTAGAGGTGGAAATATAACCTGATCAAGGGCGGAGGTATCCCAAGTGGAGAGCTGCTGTATGGGCTTATACCAACATATCCATAAAAATTCCATCCGCTGTGGAGTGTAGTCCACCATACCAACACCAATCGTGATTACATTCATGTGGTAGATACCTAGTACCTTGCCGTATGTAAATCTATGGCCTCTGGGCCCCATATCATTGTCAGGGCACAGCACCATGATATTACAATGAGAAGTACACGGGTTGATGACATCTTGCGATCGCTGAACATCATACGTGGTGTAATTCACCCCGGCGATATTGTGGTGGTAGATTCAGTCGTCCTTCAAGATGATTGTGTTAGTGTTATGATCTTCTGCTAACTCCAGGAGATTTCTTGAGATGTTAATGTGACGCAATAGGTGTTCTTTCAGTTTCGGCATGAAATTCTGGGGACATGTGAGAGAGTGTTTGCGGAAGCACGGTTGAACTAACTTTGACTGCCAGATCACCTTCATGGTTACGCAAGAATGACCCTATATGAATTGGGTATTTTTGTGTCAAGCTGATATGGTGGTGAACGTCCAGGTTTCTTGCTAATTCAGTGAGTTCAATATGGGGGCGATGAGCAAATTTGTCGCCTATCCAGTGAATGTGGACCTGCTGGCATTCGATTTGAGTGAGCTGCTTGACAAAAGACTTGCGATCTGTGCAGTGATATCTAGCCTTGGGTGAACGGTGTTCAAGTTCACCCTGGAAAAGTCAGTCAGTGAAAAGCTGGTATATCAGGGAACGGACCGGTTCGGTACTGTATGAATCACATGTCCCATACTGCCAGATAGTCAATACATAATCTCCCAAGGCATGGAATTTATAAGTCTGAAAATTAAAAACTTTGATGCACTGCACATTCTTGGTGGCATTCTCTGACCTGGCCAAGCCCCCTTGGTAATTAAGGCAGGCGGTGCCCTTGCCCTTCTGTGCTCCCTTTCGTTTTGCCGCTTGTGCGGTTTGGCGTCGAGTGCAAGCTAAGATCTCCTGATGAAGTTCATGAGTATCATATGCCAAGCAAACTGTTGCTTTAAATTCGCGGAACTGTTGACCGACGGACAAAGTCACTTCGTCCATGATGCTAAGGGTCAAATCAGAGTGCATCCGGAGCTTTGCTAGGCCATGCCAATGAGCCATTGTGAATAGCAGCTTGAGGACTTTAGTATTGTGTGGTTCAGGAAGGAGATGGTCGAAGACGGGTATAGAGCACTGCACGTTGTATTAGCTTTATCAAACCATGATAAAGATGAAACCCTACCTGAAGCAGGTCTTCAAAATTGCAAGCCGCCATTCATTTCATCTCCGAAGAGTTGGTTGAGAACTTGCGGATGGTTGCTTGGCTGAACATCGGAGTCTGCCTGAATCTAGTAGTAAAGGTCAGTTGAAACTGGCAAATACATGAGGATATATCATACCTTCAGTCTAATTCATGGATGAGACTTTTATCCTCTGCGCAAATAATGTGTAACAGGTGAATAAAAAGTGATTTCCAAATGCCGATCTCAAACTCATGTAAGAGATCGACTACAAGCGCACAAAAAATATTGAACCCCAGAGGACCAAGGCGCTCTGAAAATGCATTCTGAGGGATTTTTAGCTAGTCTCCACAATGAACATTAAAGGCTTACCGAGGTGGGGACCCAGGACTGGGGTTTAAGAAGTCGTTCCACCGGTGTGCTGCTAACAGCATAGTTATCCTCATAAATCAGTTTGTGGGTGGAACTGACCATAACTCGTCTTCTCTCATCGTCGCGCTCCATGGTCGCACGTTGTTGTCTATCTCAAGACATTCCCATGTTCGAAATCTGAGCCTTTGGTATTAGGCAGCAAGGACATGGACATCCCCCAAGGTTTCGAACTGTAGCAATAAGTACTCTGATGAAATAAGAATTAATGATTTTTATTGTGCACTCATAATCCACGTACTTTTCTGGGTAGTCCGCTGAGTAAGTAAAAATCCTTGGGTAGAATCTGTGCTTGAGTCCATCGCAGCAGCAGATCATGATGCTGTGTTCATATGCCTGGAGAAACTCGTCATCTAGCAAGATCTTCCACGAACAGTGGAAGAATTCTCTATGGCAATGTGTCGTGCAGTTGCTGGACATGCCATTTCCACCTGTCAAATCTTTGAATGAGTCCGGGAGCTGCCAATGTGATATGTATTATGTCATGCAGCAGAGCCAACACTGAAGGAACATACCGTCTCAAAATATGCCACATGATTGCTCAAATGGCACGATGGCTTGCAATGCTGATACTTTGACTCATTACCAAAATACATGTAGGTAGGCCACAGCTTGGAATTGCTGAATGAGGTAAGCTGTGTAGCGTCAGACCAAAACATAAGGCCAGCTACGACTTGGGGCAAGTCACAGTCTGGTTCCCCCGGTGATTCCTGCAGTGCGGTGTGAGCTTCGTGGAACATGGGCAATGTGTACAAGTCGCCGTATATAGAGACTTTGACGTTCATGTGAGGAGGAGTCCAATGGAGCTGGTATGGCTCGTAATGGAACAGCTTGTCATCCCAGGGATTAGCAAGCTTCTCCCATAACACAGCGACCAGGGATCGATGATATAAATGGGCGGCTGCTTTGTAGATATGAGGACCTGGATTTTCAGTTGTACGCAATGAAGGTACCTTGATCGAGATTGGGCTTCTGTGCCAGCCAGCATCTTCATCCTCCCATCCATCTCCATCGCCTTCATCGTACTCATTCGAGCCAAGAATGGAGTTAATGTTCTTCCACTTCATAGTGGTCACATCAACACTATTGAAGGAGGGATCACCCAAGATATCCAGCAGCTTCTTAAAGTCGCCTTGCGACTTCTGCACCCCATTGTTCCAGTACCAGTCACCAAGCTGGAAAGAGGATTGATTGGGATAGGGGTGGTAATTGCCGCTGGAAGGTTCCAGGGGCACTTCACTATCTTGAGTGGTGCCAGGTATGAACAAAAGATCTGCCATCATCACGTACTCTTCTGGATCATGGCAGGGTGGTCTTGTGGAGAAATATTGGCGAACAAGCCCAAAGATGTTTGGGGGTGTGCGAAACATTGTGCGCATAGGCAGGGCTGCTGCATTAACAACACGTCTGAGATGTTCCAGAAGTTCTTCACCAAGTTCCGCGGGGACAGTAGGTGGGGGCTGGGAAAGCACGTCCCTGAATCTGAGGGGCAGCTGGCGATTCTGACACCTGGTCCTGCGCTGTGCTAAACTCATGCCCTCTCCTTCATCAAGGATCCCTGTTCCATGGTCATCACTTCCAACCCCTCCAGGAAAATTGGGCAATGGGATGGGCAAAGCCATTAACACCTCTGGTAGTGCAATCTCTGGTGGTGCAATGTCATGGACATGGACAGCCACCTCTTGTGAGATCTGAGGCTTTTTCCTGCAACCAACAAACTCCTTGAACAACAAGATCGCCAAAGACAGACATTTTTTCGTAGATACACATGAATGCTGGTGTTGAATGTAGTAGTTCTGCGCAGTGAATGAGCGCTTGCAAACACAGGTGTAATTGGACACTGACATGAAGGGTAGAAACACAAGCTCTGTCGCTGCAGGAGTTAAACAGATAGCTGTGACATAATGTGATGGCACATTGATTCCTGAGATATTGCTAGGAACACAACAGTGCTAGCAATGTAATTTACGTGCTCCTGAAGTAATAATATGATGGTGCAATGTTCACCTAAAATGTGATTTTGTACATAGTCAGGAACACGATGGCGCTCGGAAGGATTACACCCAGAACTATATACACTGCAATGTATGCGAAGCAGTAAGCAATGTCTGCTCCATCTTCTCCTTCTTCTGAATGTTCAAGTCTGGAATCCAGAGATTTCATGCCCGACCCAAATGTTGTGAAGATGTTGGTCATGATCTTGACTGCATGCCATGGTATACTCCATTACCATGGCCAAACAGGAGAACTAACAACATTTCAATGGTTAGTTAGTTCTTTCATGCAGAGGGCTTCTCTTACTCGAATGTGAAAACCATAGGCCAACAACCAAAAAGGGATACAAAATCCACCTGTCAAAGTTTGACACTTATCGTGAAGCTCATGTATTTTGTTACCCCTGCTGCCTGTGCACGACAGGGGACAGGTATGTCGAGGTGGCAATATTTTCACGAGCTGCTGGAATATGTCGGGGAGAGTGGGTTGCCAAATGCGCAACCAACACTTGCGGATACATGTGTTAGTGAGTCTTCCTTCATCGAAAGGAAGAATCACTAATCTTTCATAAGTTAACATTGAGAAATTTGTTGGGAGAGCTTACATACCTGCGCAGTATTATCCTCCTCGAAGTGTGTGTTTGAATTGACACAAGTTGCTATACTGATCTCTCCAGGGAAGATGGAGAGTCTTGGATACTTCCATGGTGCGACTAACATTGTTGTCATCAGCACCGGTAGTTTGGAGTTTGGAACTCATACTGTTGTTGTATGTGTTGATGTCATCGATAGTGTGCTTGAAGACTACCAAGATTTATCTCAAGTACATTGATGACTGATCTCCATCTATATTTATGTCAGACAGGCAGATTCATGATATGGGACAGTAGCACCTCACCACCATTCTGATGCGCTTTGAAATGTAAAGACTTGCGACTGTTCATTGAACAATTTTGGCTCACATCATGAACGATGTATTGTGGCATTGTCGGCCATGGGCATATACGCCAGGTGGCCCTTACAATTCGCATAAAGTATGGACGCTACAGTACAGACTATGTGTATCGTAAAGTATTATAATTGTGCGCGCTTATAGTGCAAACAGATGATAGAAATTCGAAAGAAAAGACAATGAGCAGCAAGAAGGGTTTATATATTGAATGACTTTGGAAATCAAACTCCACCGGCAGTATCCGAAACAGCCCACAACAATTATAAATCAATTAATATATGGGGAGGTGCAGCACCACCAAACAAAGTGTGACATTATGTAATCAAGTATCGGGGTCAATTAAGTACAAGATGGTATAGACATGTAACCAAGCGCTTGCGCTACGAAAATTAAGGCCACCGAGCCATCAGCAAAAACCATAGATGAGATTTATTATACGAGCCTATCAAGATTAAGAGGAACGGCCATCTACAAGTCACTTTCCTCATCGGAGTCCCCTAAAGGCTAAGTGAGCCCCAACATTCAAGTTGGTGTCATGTCCCTTGATTTCCTGCATCGTTGCAGACTCGTCAGTGTTGGGTCCTACTTCCCTGCTAGAAAGCTGCTCTGCTGCAGCCGCCAGAATGGCCCTTTTCTCTGGTGCCTTCCTGCCTTTAAAATCCTTTGCTGCAGGTATTTGTGAATGAAACTGATGATGCCAGCGGATCTGCAGGTCCAACTCAGCAACATGCATCTTGTTGATGTCCTCCTGCGTGAGACAAGGCATGACAGCAGCAAGTTTAGCAGCAGCAGCTTCATGACGTTCCTCTTTCTTCTGGTCTCTCTCGTGGTTCGGCTGACAAAAGTCAGATAAACAGCTAAACTAGTACTACTACATTAGTTGGACTCTTCATCATCTTATCATAGAGTGCAGCAATCAATGAATCACATCCAAGTCTTTGTCACTGCCTCAGTGCTCAAAGCGGGATGAGAGTTGAGTTGCGAGGAAATTTAATGACTTGGACCGATGTGTGTGGTATGCACACTTCCAACAGATACGCAGTAAAGCTGTTGAAAGGAAAGGTTAGCAAAATCAACAGGACAAGGAGAGAGAATTACTGTAAAGTAGGCAGCCATCAACAGGGAGGAAGGGTACCAACAAGCGGTCCAAGGTATCTAGTGATCATGAGCTTTCATATCAAGGTGACGAAATAAACATGCACCCCGCGATATTGCAACACACTTGTCCAGGTAGTCTCAGAAGAACTCGTTCCATCATTGGTGGAAGGCTGGACTCATGGCGGCTTTCAGCTCCTCGGCATCAGGACGCCACTGAAATATGAATCGAAATATGAATCAGCATGTATCAAGCAATTATAGTCAGTAATTTGACTCACTTCGAAGCAATGAGTGATTCCATTGTATCTAGAAGCCGTCAGTGAACTCAAGAAGATATCCAATATGCGAACTTACTGGCACCACAGTAGCCTGGAATGGGCATGAAGGACAGTTGACACACTGGCTGGAAACTCCCGAAAGATGCTATATTAGCTAAGGTGATTCAATGAAAGGAAAGGGAAAGACTGACTTGATTAATTCATCGACAAACATGTTGCGTGAGGAAAGGAAGATGGGAAGCTGACTGTAAAATTGATTTTGGTGATAGTGTCAATTGGATTTCGAAGACATAGAAACATGCACATGCAGGACATCATTGGATCATTAGGTTCAAGGAAGGTATAGGGCATTTCCTTGAGGGAGGGATTCGAGAGCTTGGGTTTACCCTTGAATGTAGTTTGCTTCATGTTGGTGACAGCCTGTGCATCTGCCTCCAGTGTCCAACACCAATAGGCGTGAACTATCATCCTCAGACATTAGTGTAGGCGGAAATGAAGCACTTGGTCGACTGCCAGGCTCCAGCATATGTGTGGCCCGCTGCAGAATGCAGGTTCAGAGGCTGTCAAAAATGAGTTGGTGAAGGATGAGCGCATGTATGGAACAGACCTATGTAAGCCATTCCTGTTCATAGAACGCCATCACTTCCATATCCCAATACTCTTTCGTAGCGTGCCATCACTATTGCAAGCATAAAATGCGATCAAGCAGGAGTTATTTAGGAGACTGTTTAAACCAACTCGGTTACTTACCTTGTACTATCGAGGTAGATAGTTACCTGAGCTTGTGTGAGCGTAGATGGCCGAACAAACAACTTATTCGTGTCCTATATCTAAAGAAAAAGTAAACTGAAATTAAGAAGGAAGTACGGATGGTTCAAACCCAGGGATTCACGGTCAAATAAGATGAAGTCTGCAGAACATACATACCACTAAATCACAAAAGCGGCTTTTACACCAGATGTTGCTAAACATATATCATTACCCCCAGATCATCTCTTCACAAATTCAACTATGGACATGAACCATAATAGATGCTTGTTGCAAAATATTGTAACATATGCTGTACATAGTAATCTATCGTATTGGTTCCACCAAACATATCTGATCAAAACACAGAATAACCATAACCATAGGGGCAATACTAATTGTGACACTACTATTTTTAATGCTACATGATGCCAAAGGTCAGACAAGACCACGATGAGGCCCATCCAAAATAAAGCACTCCTGATTTTTCTTGCATGGAGGGGCAGGGCTCAGGTAAATGGCGGGGATATGATAGTGCTTCATTGCAGAACCTGCAGCATTTGACGTGCAGAATGCTGCGACACAACCCTGTGGTGCTGGTCCATTCTCGCCGCAGAAAGGATCAGGGCAAGCTGTTGATACAAATCTTTTAGATAGCGATGCATTGAATATTGGCGAGACTTTCAACATCGCATGGTATTTGAAGAAAGTCGAAGAAAACTCCCTCAACCAAGGTAGTGGGTCTGGCATACAATTAGTCAAGGTTGCGATGATTCCATGCAGGACTCACCACTGTCTTTAGGTTTGTCTGCTAGGGCATTATTGCTGTCCTGGACATCAAACTGATCAGGACTCCATGCCTGGAAAGCTGATGAGCTGGGAGTGGTGCTCGATGATGGGTCTTGTACCACAGTAGGACTCTCCAAGCTTCCAGACCAGGTGGACCACATGCTAGATGACGAAGCAATGGGGGCCATGACAGAAGCCGACAAGCTGCAGGGAGCTTCTTCGACAGGTGGAGTGACGCATTGACGTGGTGGCGCCACATACGATCTCCTCCGCATGTCGCAGAATGAGGCCAATTCCAGGCCTTCGAGCATTACACCGTCGAGTCTCATACCATATCTGAAAACTGTAAACCTTTATATCACTGCGAAAGTGTGTGCTACTCACTTGGTGACAACATCGCAGAGGTTGAGCGTGGTGCGCGTCTGCCCATGCAGAGCGACACTGCAAGTCCCCAAGCCAAAACTGTAAAGTGTCACTCAGAAGCCCTTCCAAGCACCACCAACAATGTAAACCTCTTGCCCAATATTCTTCTTAAAAGAGTCCAAATTGACATTGCGCACTTTTGCAACAAAGGCGATGGGAACAGTAATCTATCACAAGTCAGAGATGCTTGAATCGAGACGAATTATACTTACCAGCGAACAATCCCTGTCACATAGCAGCATCAAGCGAGTGCTTGGAAAATCTACGCTTTGCACGACCCCTTTCACGTCATACTCTGGCCCATGGGTGACGATCACAACATCTCCAGGCCTGACATCATAACCCCTTTCCTTCATAAAGGGGAGGGTTTTTGTGAGGTCCATCCACTGAATGATTGCAGCAGAAACTGAGATAGTCCCCAATCCGTCATTGGGCTCCATATCATCTGTAGTGAGAATATTCCTGAACCAGAGGTTATCATCTCCCTTAGCAAACCAGTCCACAATGCCGCATTTGCCCACATGCTCTCCCTCCAGGACTTCTATGTAATCCCCTATTTGAATAGTAGAGTCGGACTCAGGGGGCTTGAAATGTTGCTCTGTTGGCAGCTGGGACTTCAGGGCCAAATTCAACAGACACTGATCCAAGTAGTATTTTGATACTTCTATCTACGCACGCAGTTTTAAAGAGTTAAAAATTCAATTATAATTTGAACTTACCTGCTTGTTGGTAGCAGCTTGACAAACATGAAATGTGTCCTCACACATTTGGATTATATGACCTTCCAGACCTAAGTACGAACCGGCAACAACTCTAACAGAATCGCCGACTTGAAAGACGTGCTCTATGTCCTGGAGTTGAACTTCTATCTCCTTTACACGTCCATCAAAGGCAAAATCCAAACCGACGGTCCCAAGAGTGTGGTCGGTGGAGATTACCATACCGAGCTTCCCACAAAGAGAGCCCTCGACGACCCTTGCGCGATCACTGATGCGCAGGAACTGCTTCGAGAATGCGACCACAGATTTTTTCAAGAAGTGTTTGTCCCATCCGGAGTCTAGGAATAGCTGAAAGTTGTTGATGTGAGGGGATGAGATAAGTTCAAGTCGGTCACGGGGAAAGGTTTTTAGCAAGAGCCCATTGTAATAACTTTCTCCCTTATACTTCCATCCCACGATTTCGTCATCACGAATGATGTCAGATACAGTGTTATTATTCGGAAGGCATGATCGCTCGAGCAGCACTTGAGATCCCTGAGGCATGGGATAGGGAAAGTTTCGTGGAACAATAAAAACTGAGACAGCACCATTTGGTAGCTGCTCAAAGATTTGGGCCAGGTCGCCCTTGTACTTGTCTTTCTTGATCCTCACCCATGCCAGGTAAGGGAACTTGGACTGTGAGTGTTCAACGGCCTCGCGTTCTTCCTCCATGATACGAACATAGTCTTTAACAGCAAGATCGAGAGAGAGGGGCAGGGAGCCCGCGATTGTTTTGGGGCTGTCTGCCACCACGTAAAGCTGACCTGCTACCCATGCTGACACAACAACAGGAAATTCTTTTTTCCAAAGGTGCTCAGTGATGTATTCAGTAGTAGTTCCTAGGATGATACAATCAGTAATATAGTACATCATGAACCAAAATAAACCTACGTTGAACACGGAGTAGATACATCCTTTTGATAGCTTGATCCCGGCAACCTTCAGATGAGCTTTGCAGATTCTCTTCGAACCGAGTTGCCATGTTGTCGAAGGTTGTAGCTAACCTCTGTTTCACCGATGGTCTTGACAAGTGCATATCCTTCAGCGACTGCATGGAATCTTCACCCCCCTCTTCCTCCTCCTCTTCCTCCTCCTCCTCCTCCTCCTCGGCCTCATCAAGGATATACTTATATGCAGCCTACATTTTTGTTTACTTTATGAATGTATAAGCCATCATATTTACTTACTTTGGATATCCTTCGCAATTTTGGAACCCGTGACTTTGACAAGCTGCCGGCTGTCCTTGAAGACTTTTCTGGTGGATTCGGAATGTACATTTCTCTCAGTACCCTAAGGTTCTCCAAGGATTTGGCATTGCTTTTGTCACTGGAGAATAATATATGTCAAGGTTCTACCCAGTCATCAGTAGAGTACCGGTCACTGAGGTACGCTACAAGCGTGTCGCCCATCTCAGGTAACGACATGGAGGTAGTGAGGAATTGCTTGAGAATATCCCATGCACCGTTATCGTACAGAGCCTGATTCCCTGTATAATGCTTGTAAATAACAATGAGTAGGACATCGGATCATGACTTGCCTTGAAAATCATCAATTCTGCAATGCCACTTTTGGGGCGGTTCATCACTACCAGCGGATCTGGTACGTTTCGACATCTGAAATATGATCAATTCTGAGTCAGAATCAGATATAACAGACTTGAATTTTCACATACTAGTACGTTGTTTGATAGTCTAATCGATTCTAACAACCGTCGTATCATATAGTATTGTATTGTATTGTATTGTATGAGGTAGTAGTAGGAGAAAGAAGATCTGTTAATGTATAAGGTCACCATTTATAGTGAACAACTATTTTGTATTAGCTAATGCTGACAGTACGAATTGTGGTTGTGGACTCACGACAGCAGCATTGTCTTGTATGAATCAGGGTGCGAATTGTTGGAATTGTGGACCAACAACGCGGCAGCAAGAATTGTTGGCAAGGAATTGTGGGCCAACAACATGAGGAAAAATGTTCATTGTTAAAATCATGACCGAGTGATGTATGTGACGGGGGTGAAAATATGATTACTGCTAGCCTTTGAATTTTTTTATGCAAAGCAATGAGTACCACCAGCCGCCCTCGTGTGAATCACAGGTACTACTTTACTTGATCACATGTGTACTAAATATATCAAGTAACATTCTTATATGGGACTGTGTTCAAAAACGTGGAAGTCGAAAAGAAGTCCATAAAGCAAAGGAAACAGTTGATATAGTGAATGACTGTATATTCAGACCCAGCTAGCAATACCCAAACGCTGAATGCTGGCTGAGTCTGAATATAGTCATTCACTATATTATTGTGTTCCTTGCATGATTGGTACCTCTTTCTTAAATTTGACGTACTCTACTTGCTTAAGTTAACTTTGTACTTTGATTTCGAGTACTTTGAGTATTCTTAGTAACTAATATAAGCATGGCATGGTGGGATGCTACGCGCTGTATTGATCATGCTTCCGATAGATCAGGCTGCAGCGTGTCCAGCCTGTGAATGACATCACTTATAACGCGTTGTAAACTTCCTTTTCTGACTCAAATTTAATAGGTTTCGACTGCAATGTGTAGGTTTGTGTTTCAATCTGGATTGTATTAGGTAGATTCTGAAAATGATTCAGATAATCGATGGATCTAGATATCCAAGTTCCCTTCAGGCCAACGTGGCAGCCTTGCAAGGCGCCGGTGAGTATTGGCTGGCAATTCATTTGTTCGACACTGATGCGGCTTTAGATGACCATGACCATGGAACTATTGACTTCGCGTTCAAAGCTGCTGCAATACTTGTGGACATTCTTCAGGATCCTAATAATTTCTTGAAGGTACTTTGTTGGATTTTGCATTCTCATATGTCCCCACAACTCATGTTTCCGATCCAGTGTTATACTCACTTGGTATTTGCAGTACTCTATGGTTCTTGATATCGCTGTACACAGATGCTGCTTCATACAATCACACGATATTAAATGCACCAGCCCCACCTAATCCTCCCCCACCCAATGTCTCAGGACTTTCAATTCAACAAGAAGGTTCATTCTTTGGGTTCAGTGTAGAGTTTTGTGTTACAATGCAAGTCCGTGAGCACTTCCCTTCCTTTCCTTGCATGTGTATCCACTGAACAAGTCTGTAGTCAGGTTGAACAGGTAGCGAATTCAGTTGCTAATATGACTATAATAGTTACAATGATCCGCAGTTCTTTCCTGCAAGTGTCGTTTCTCAACCTTTTGACCAACCTCTGACAACGCAGGGGCAGCGTTAAGATTCGTGCTGGTGGTAATACTCAAGAGACTGCTACCCTAATAGTCAGCACCCTGGACAGTGATGTTCTCGAGAAGGACTACAGGAAGTCATTTAGCATAAGTGTAAATTTTGTTTACCAAGATATCTGCACTTACTGACATTTATTGGTACATGAGTATGCGATACGTAACAATGCTCCTGTCATTGCTTGCCTTCTTGCGCGGGTGTGCCCTTTGGTGGCACTCAGCATTGGTGTTTTCAGATCGCCATAGTCAGGGAGGCGATGCTTCGCAAACATCTAATTGGTCTACAGGTCTGTAAACCCGACATATAATACGATGGTCTCTGATTATTTTTGCCTTGGGCCAAAATCTCCAAGGGTGTGGCAATGAGAATCTTTGCTCAAGACACAGTTGTCGGCCTGACGTAAGTCTTCTGGCCTGGCTTTGTGTCCAATTGTTAATGTTCTTATAGCTCTATAGTCCTCAGGATTACATGCATGAATTTAGTTTCCTCATCTTGATAATTTTCACTGCTGTGTGTAGCATTACATTTCGTATTCTTTGGACTACTTGAATCTCGAACCTGCATGCATTATACCTTATACTAATCCTACTTACCATCTTGTTGTCCATCCCTTACTACTGCATTCCCAAATCTATTCTCATGGCGTTCAGAAGATAGATGATGTGCGGCTGAACTGACTCCAAGACGAAAGTTCGATCAAGGGTGTTCCCAAACATTTGTCAATCATTGGAGGTTTGGGTAACTTGACACCACATGATCATGCTGTTATTGCAGGCCAGCTTTGTTAGCACCCTTCTGGCAAGCAGCATCATCCTAGGAGTTAAGCATCCATTGATCATGTTAAGGTCGTACTCTCATAGGATCGGATCCGAAGGACTTTGGCCTCAGCTCGTGCGCTGTGCCCCTTTCCCAAGTACTGTCCCTTATTTCAAAGTACTAACGACGACACATCCAAAGGTCCGGACGAGTATCGTAGTATATCCGGATGTCTTCCAGATATCGGAAATGCGTATAAGGCTAATCCGGACGTATCCGAACTAGAAACTAACAGAGTATAGACTACCTGAAGGTAGAGTCGAAGATATAGACTATTGGAATCTATCCGAAGTCTCGGAGGATGACAAGAGTAAGAAGTACTCAAGTCTGGAGGACGGAAAGAGGACAAACTAAGATGATATTTGAACTGAGGTACTACAGGACATTTACACGAGTTTATATACTAGTAGGCATAACGAAAAGATCAGTAAGCAGTATC
>MU172283.1:335846-447807 GCA_016695485.1 Suillus hirtellus
GAATAGGCTGTGTTTAACGTTAAATGAACAGGAAATGAAATAGGAAGCTTATCTATATTGGAACGGAAGCGGATCTATGCATTGGACCAGATTGAATCTAAGGTCCGGAGTCTGGAAGAGAAGTGTGGATATTATGGGATATGACAGATCACTACAACCTCCGCATAGGTTTCTCAATCAATAACTTAACTGGCGACATCATTACATGTTTCCGTTTGATCGGCATTTTTGGCATTTTCTTATCCCTCACCACCAATGGCTTTGTCGTGGGTGATCAAACTTCTCGTTCGATATATATTTCTCTCAGAATGCTCCTGCATGTATATGAATTTATATTATCTTGTCGCAGCATCATCCTAATTGGAAGCTAATATGCATTTCTAACAGAATTGTCGTTTTCTTGCAATACTTTGTCCCGTCGCACCACTTTTCTAATCCTGGTACATGCTTTTATATCATCTTGTCGCAGCACCATCCTACTTGGAAGCTAATATGCATTTCTAACAGAATTGTTGTTTTTTTGCAATACCTTGTCCCGTCGTGCTGTTTTGCTAATCCTGGTACATGCTTTTATATCATCTTGTCGCAGCATCATCCTACTTGGAAACTAATATGCATTTCTGACAGAATTGTCGTTTTCTTGCAATACCTTGTCCCGTTGCACCACTTTGCTAATTCTTCTATATTATTTTATATTGTCTTGTCATAGTATGATCATACTGAGGAATCAATATACACTTCTGTCAGAGTTGTGGCTTTCTTGCAATATGTTATCCTGTCATATCACTTTGCTCGTGTCTGTATATGGTTTTATATTATTATATAATTGGATGCAATGTGATAAAAATTTGGTCTGATTTTGTCAGCCCTATCTACAAAAAGCATGTTCTCGCCAATTTCCTGATGTTGCCAAATGCATCTAGGCATTGCTGTGCCACATAAGCAGAGTGGACGTAAACATCTTGTGGAGTGACAGAATTCATTGTATCTTTGAGCAGGGTGTGAGGGGTGTTGATGACAAGACCTAGTAACAATTCCTTGGGTGAAAACTGGAATGAGGGTAGAACATGGCTGTTGAGGTGTTCAATCACTGTTTCAAAGTAGTCTGACCACTTGGTGGAAACAGATTCGGGGTCTATGATTGTGCTGTTGTCTTCTCCGAGATGGGGCGCACACATGTACTTTAGTCTTCCTAATAGTAGTCTGTTAGTACCTTCCACTAGCCTGTTTACCCAAGGTGCATAGGCTGTGGTGACGTAGCATTTTGTGCCATGCCCGTTGCACCAAGCTTGAACCTCTGCATTGTCAAAATGTTTCCCACTGTCTGTCATGAGCGTTTCTGGCGTGTTAAACTCATGTCGTATCTTCTCAAGTCCTGTGGTTGTTGTCTTTGCTGCTCCATGCATTTTGAGCTTAAATCCCCAAACAAATTGTGAGTATGTATTGATAATTAAAAGAATGTTAGTAAAACCCCCTTTTGATTTCGGCATTGCTACATAGTCAGTGACAGAGCCCCTTCAGTGACCTAACCCTATAAACATGGTCAGCCCACCTTGACATTTCTTCCCAGTGACATGGGCCAGCCCACCATGGGCCCACCTTATCATGGTAAGCCATTGTGTTTGGGTGGGCCTGTGTGTGCCATGTAACACATGCATATGGGTGGACCCACTGACCCTCTTCTGGGAAATGTTGGAGTGGGCCCATGGGTGTGTAATGATATACATGGTATTTCCAGCTGGGCCCATAGTGCACTGGCAAGGGATTTCCTCCAGAGTTTCGAGTGGGCCCATGTATTTTAGGTCTGCCTACAGGATCACTGGTGCAACACAGGACGGCGAACATAAGATACACCGGTGAAGGCAAATTATATGTGAAACTGGCGGGATAATATATAAAGGCGCAACTGACATGGCAAGGCGGCACAATGAGAAAAATCGCAACCAGCAAGGAATTGCGGCGCCCAATGTAATAAATGCATCATCAATGGCAGATGGGAAATGGAGCTAGAATGAGATTGAGTGTGAGCGGCGACGGTTGGGCATTTGTGGACCAGCTGAGCAGTAGTGAAAACAATCGGCAAAGCAAAAACAAATGTGATGGTGTATCGGCGATATTGTCTGGTGGTTGTTACTGATGGGCTGTCCATTCATATGAGTGGGCCCACTTAAATATTCCTAACACAGGTAATCACCCAGTGCATTGGCAATCAGTTAATCCCATGTCCTGTATGTCTCACTGTAGATGGGCCCTACCAATGTATGTCTGTGTGCCTTGGGCCTATACCAGGGCCGGCACATGGAGGGGTGGGCCCATGCAATGTGATAATTTATAGGGCTAGCCGAGTCAATCGACCAATGCGCCCATGGGTGGGCCCACTGGGGATCTCACAAGTTGACTGGGCTCTGGCTGCGTGAACTGCATAAAGGGGCGGGCCCGAATATCCATGGCAGTTATGACCGAGGGGCTGGGTCAGTATCACATTGCGTTCATGGGCAGGCCCGCCGAGTCTCTAATACAAGGGCTGGGCCTAGTTGCAGTCACCAGTAGAGACACTAAGGGGTCAGCCCAGAGGAGGCTGTGCTATGCGCGAGTGGGCCCACTCGAACACTGGTAACTCACATGGGCCCTACCATGCATGTAGAGTATATGCATGGGCTCCTTCAGATACATTCATGCATATGGGTGGGCCCTGGCAGGGTAAGTTGTCATTAGGGTGGGCTCTATGGCCACCGGGTCGATGGGATCGGCCTATATCTGGTAAACAGCAGTAAGGGGTGGGCCCATGTGAATCCATGTCTTAAGTTTACACAGCAGGCGACCATCACCAAACCAGTGAGAGATGTAGACACCAACGGCATATCTCGCTGGCGATAGATTGGCCGCCAATAGCAATGCCAGTGAATCATGCCGAATAACCTGGGCAAGACATTCATAACAGTGGCAACCATATATATATATCAGAACTATGAGAAGTGTACACAGCAGGCGAAAATCACTGAACCGGCGAGAAAGTTAGATATTAACGGCATATCATTTCACCGATCCATTGACAGCCAATAGCAATGCCAGTGAAACATGCCGAATAAACGATGACTATTTGTTTGACCTATCTAGGGACTTAGGAAAGTTTTATTTACACTCAACTACACCAGATTTATATTGTACATTATGAAACAACCAGGGAAACATATCTACATTCTATTTGTTATAACTTGTATGGTATAATCAGACTGCCAGCTCATCACAAGCATTGGATTCCTCAACCTCAGGAGACTTCATAGGAACCAGCAGGCATGAATCATCAACCATGGAATTGACTGGACCAGCAGCCACATCAGCAGTGGAGTCTTCGGGAGGTATCGAGGATGGGGGTTGTAGGATGCGATTGATGTTGGCGAGGTCACTGGTGAGCTGATCAGTGTGGTCAGCCTGCACATCCAAGCGCCTTTGGGCAGCTTGTAGCTGCTGGTCGCCTGCCACCACCTGAGCCAGCAGGGCTTTGACAGTCACATGAAGGGTGGTGACTTCAGTCTTCAGCACCTGCATCTCCTCTTCATGGGTGATACAGGTTGGTGGCAGGATGGATGATGGGCTGGTGGCCACAGGATCCTCCTGTGTCTCAGCAGGCTCAGCAATGGGAGCCGCCGGTGTTGTAGGACACGCCAGCTCTTTCTCAACCAAAGTGCTGGCCTGTGGAGCTGGATCATCTATGCCAGCAGTGAGTATATGTACACCTTATGAAGAGCGATACTTACCATGCATGGGCGAAGGGTGGCAGCAGGACTGGGAATGGCCATGGCAGTTGGCCAAGGATTTACCTTTGGCTGGAGGTACAGCCAAGCCTTTGCCACTGCATCGAATCTTGAGGCGGTGGCAAAATGCGCACACCTTCAATGCCCAGCCGTTGTTCCAGTTGACTCCCTGGTGGCAAATCAGGTCACAGGACACACATTGGCCGCAGCGAGGAGCCCATGTGAGCGCTGAGGGATCAGCAAAGTCATCTTTGGTCAAGACCGCATCTGAGGGGTTCTGCGCTGATAGGGAATCAGATATTGCCACAACAATAAGAAATCAGCAAACTTACTTTGATAACTTTGGTCGTGCTCATCTTTGGCATGGCCTTGATGGTGGGCTCCTCATCAGCATCCATGTCATCCTCACTGGTGACTTCCACGTATGGGAGAGTCCTCCTGGCCGGTCAGTTTGGAATAGCTGGCTAGAGTGACTATTAATAAAGACTCATGTGGTAAAAGTTAAACACTTACCTTACTGGCTATTGGGGCCAACTCTTCCTCATCAAGCTCATCATCAGATGAGATGATCGCCTTGGATTTGCCGTGCTGTTTCTTCGACATTGGCGGGTGGCTTCGGCTACAGGAACTTGCAGCCTGGGCACGTTTGCCACGTTGAGTTCCTCGCCCATGCTCTTCTGCAGGAACAGCAGGAATCACAGAGCATGGTTGGGATGGGCTGGCACAAGGTGGAGACGGCGACCTAGAATGTCCGTGGTAATCAACAGTGGTGGGGAAGAGAGGGTGACCTCGAATCTGGAGATCATCCCCTCAGATTTGCAACCAGTCAGGCGTGCTGCTAATGCCGGTATTGTCGCCATCAACGTGCTCCTGCAATTCAGCAGCAGCCGACAGGACCAGCAGCGACAAGACTGTCACCCAATTGCCGTGTGCCATAATGACTTCAGTCTACAGAGGCATCAGTCATGCCAGAATAGGAAGGAACAGGCCAGAAAAGGAAGGAAAAACTTACTATAGCCTGCCCCATGTGAGTGGCAAGTGACAGGTGCTTGGGATCTGCCAGGTGCAACTGCAAGGCTTGCCCAACAATATGCTTGATCTTGTCAGCAAGATTGTGGAAAGACTGGTTAGTGGTGGTGGCATGATCAGTTGCAGACATGATGGTAGTGTGAGATGAGGAACGGTGACAAACAGAACACAACATAATATATACAAATTTCATTCGGCCACAGGGGTGGTTGATTATGTCATTGTCCCATTGTCCAACCACAAGGCTCTAAAATTCAATTGTAATTGTATTGGACTTGATCCACACATCACAGGTTCAACTTGATGTGTGGTGCACATTCAATATCATTGCTTTGCCATGGCCCAATATCACTTTGTGGCCAGAGGCTCAAGTGCCGATCAATATACCCACCATGAGAATGTAAATGCCGATATTGTCCGGACCGAACATTCCATTGTACATGCCTTCCTCCACAAACCTCGGTCAAATGTAATTTGCAGTGAGCTTTGATACTGGGTCAAAATATAATTCGCAGTGACCTTGTACAACCATGATTACTTGTGCAGTGGTCAACAATGATGTTTTGACCAGATCTCCACTGATTTGCAGGAGTACCAATCCACATACCCACCATGAGAGTTGAAATCCCGATCAATTGATATATTTAAACTCTGTTTGGCAAAATTCAATTTCATTCTTCCACCTATGCCTTCCTCTGCAAATGCACCTATGATGGACCTTGATCTAAAGGACATCACAAAATTTTTTGAACATGCAGGATCCTGCCTGCTGGCCATTCACACTGAGTTGGAGAAGACCAAGCTCACCACTTCGCCGGAGTCACGCCAGAACATTGGCCAATATCTCATTTGGGAGCTAGAAGTAAGTTCAACTTGTGTTATCTTGCCCAGAGGTTAATCCAACTTCCAGGCCTGGACACTACCTTGGCTGACATTTTGTGCTGGATTGTCAATCAACCCACCACTGTCACGCCACCTGCGCCACATGGTTGGCATGCTGTCAATGAAGCAGCTAGGCATGCTGACAAGTTACATGCAGGTGTATGACTCATTGATGAGTTTGCCAGTGTCGCCATGCGGCCCATGGACGAAGGGCCGCCTTGTCTGTGAATATTGCCATGCTTGGTGGACATGTCTCTCTACCCTGAAGCCAGATGAAAAGTTCTTCTCAACATACCCAGACAGCAATCAGGTGAGGGATGTGCTCACAGTGCATTTTGAGCAATTGGTAAGCTGATCTACTTCTCATGAACAATAACTAACACACCGGTTGCAGTCTGAAGGAACCGCCTTAATTATGCCGGCAACATCGGTTGAACCAATGACAATGCTGATTACACAGCAGGTGGCAACTATATGCACTGAGGCTAGGGAAGAGGGCCAATATCTGTTGAAGATGCTGGAAGACAAGGTTGTCAAGGCAAAGATGGTGGCTGCCACCATGCTGAGAATGGACATGGCTTTAGGTGATGATGTGCTTCAAGCCATCACAGTGACTGACAAGTTGGTAAAATATTTGAAATGGGAAGCGACAGAGTAAACACCGGTCTGAATAGTTAGCTTTAATGTTCCCCCATACATGAACTCCTTAAGAGTTGCAAGCAAAAGCAATGTCATAACAGTGTTTAAATTAGAAATGGACATTTCCAAATTGCCGCCATCACAGCTTGCTGGGTGAATAGCTGAGGCATGTGAATAGCCATGCCGGCCTCATTGCATGTATAACAATTTGCAGCCATGGCAGTAGCTCTTCATCCACACGTACAGTGTGATAATGCTAATCCTTGTTACGCTGATATTGAAAAATGTGATTGCCTGGAATTTCGCTGGGTGCTGAGATATCTGGCCGATAACAACTCATAATGTCCAGCAGGCGCCGGTAGAGCCTTTGTATGTTGATGGACAATCACAAATTGACTACTGTCGCCAACAATCCCACACAGCGACGCTCGGTTCCATGGTATATACATCAGTGACAATGAATAATTTCAGTAAATATTAAGGTAGCCTTTGGCGGTTGGTATATTAGTGTTGAACCGGTGCACATGCTGCTGTTGCCCAGTTAAATGCATCTCTTGCTTCGCCAAACAGACGTCGATAGATTTTGCACTGCCTCTCTGCATAAGCCAGGTGTCCCTCCTTGTGAGCTAGCTTCGAGATGGCAGCGAGACGGATCCATTCTTCAGCTTTATGATGGAAAGAGTTGCATGTCCAATCCATTTCATGTTGAACGAGCAACAACTCTTCTGCCCACTGGTCTCTCATGGCTTTGGCACGAAGCCAATGAACATGGTAAACTGCAACATCGGCATTGTCAGCGCCGAATCCACAATGTATCAGTGAACTGCTCACATTCATTCAGCCAGTCACTGCTATCAGAGTCCCCTTTCACATCCAACAAACAAAACCAAGCTAAAACATTGTTCCTCTGCCCTCTCGCATTCAGATTGGCGATGGCAGTACTGACCTTGAGATGCTCCCTTGTCAATGGTTAGTATCTCTTCATCAGTGCATTGTCTGCACCAAGTTTGCAAAGTTGCGATCGGCATTTAGAATAGATGCTTGCATTGATGCTGATCACCATGTCCACTGAATGAACTTGAGCCCAAGCTCTGGTAGACAATGCTTGGGACTTTGCTACTCTGATGGTCTTTTGGAAAATCACCGCCTTGTCTGCCAAATGCACCCTGATGTGATGCAGGGCATCATTGGCCTGACCTTGCCGGAGAGTGAGTTCCTGATTGGTGATATCAGACATGCTGAAGGCTACACATTTCTCTAGCCCCAAATTGGAAGGCAAAGGAATGACCACCTTCTCCAGCTCGAATGCTCTAAGTTCAATGGTTATCTCATCTTCGGTGTCATCTTCAAGTATTAACAGATCTGGTTGCATGATCTGTATCTCATCGTCACATAATTCCTCGCCGAGAATTATTGCTCTGGCTGCCATCCACTGATTGATGTCTCATTGTAGGGTATCACATCGGTGACCAATAGCCAATTGCTGAGTATCTGTTGATCAATGTCCGAGCTTTCTAACATCCATCTGAAGCGTGACCTGGGCTTCCTCAATAGCAAGGCCCTCTGCCAGCCATGTTGCTGCCCCTCTCTGGCGGGCCTTGTGCCATCAACAACCATAACTCCTGCTGTTTTCTTGTTGGCGCTGTGTGAGTGTCAGGACCGGCCATCCATGCGACAAATCAATATACCTTTGCATAGTTGAACTTCATAAATGTCCATTACTGTTGGATCATGCTGCCACCATTCATGCACCAACCTTTCCTGGGCCTCCCAATCTTTGACTTTATCAGCATCGGCCATGTCATCGAGCTGCTCAAATGCGATGTTGCTCTCGGCGACTCCTTTCGTAGCTTCCTTGTATTTTTGGCAAAGCAATTTGGCTGTACAATCTCTTCTCAGATACATGCATACAATCAATGAAACACCCACTCATTCTGATCATTTTCATAAAGTTACAATCGTTCATTTGGTAATCCAGACATTCTTTTTGGTGAGGAGTCCCCATGCCACGGGCTGCCGGTGAGATTATGTTCAACGGCGCCCATAAGGTCTCCATGATCTCGCCATCGATCCTGGCTGTGCCTTGTATGAAATTGGAAGCATATCTGACATAGCAGCTGTCTTGATGGCCATGGACATGCCATAGTCCAATGCCGGTGGTGATTTCCAGCTCCCCATGCATCTTCAGCAATGGACTGTCAGCGATTTGTTCCTGGAGGTGCTTATGATACTACAGTTCACATCATAGAAGGTCAATACATGGCGGATGCCCTCAGCGTTGAGTTTCAACGCCTCGCACAGCACATAATCCATATTCATCTGTCTGTTGATGGTCAGCGATAACACACACAATCTGAGTGATTGTACATACCTTTCTCCCTTCTGAAAATCTACCATGGCATGCGGGACAAAACAACCATGCCTCACACATGCGCATCTGCCGATGCTGGTGGCCTCCAATCTGTGACGAGATGCATTTGCCAAATTAACGGCGCAGTGATTGTTGCACTCCGATTGTTGCACAGCATCCTTGGCAATGGCTAAATGCTCCTTGTACATGGCATTGCTGACCATGAAGCCATGGCCGTCCATGAGAGACACTTTGTCGGCAGGATTTGTGGCATGCAGATGCTCAGCTTTGAAGTTTCTGTCCATGACAAGTGATCTTGTGTATAACCAACTCAGAGTCTGTCGATCAGATCCATTGTGAGTATCGATGTCCTCGGCGGTGCCTCTGGCAGGCAATGTGACATTAATTCCCAGCTAAGGACATGCCGGACAAAAGAGGGCTAGATCGCCCGGTCTCACTTCCTTTTCCTCATGGCCGAAGCCATTCCACTTCAGGAGCTTCAGTTTCTGCCATTGTCTTGCGACTCTCATGAGCTCCCGGTAACGGTCCTTCATGGCGGTTAATGACATGGCAGGTGGGGCACCACAAAGCTCACCAGCACCAAATGAGGAAAGACGCTGTAGAGACTCATGCGTCTCATGGTCTGATATGGTGCTTTACACTAGGAAGTACATAGCACGAACTTGCAGTGTCACTCTGTGTGCTACCTGCAGCTATCTCTATATGAGGCGCAGCTTTCCCGCGCAATGCGCACCATGCGCGCACCATTCCCGCGCTTCACGATGTATACGCGCGCGCGCGTTCCCGCGCTTGTGCGCCCTATTGCGCCAGCCATCCAGAAGCATCCATCCACTGTCCACCAAGCCCTCTAGTGCGTATATTTCTATTTCTCTCATCGCATATTATTCCATCTTTATTTTTATCATGGATTCTCACTTATATATATCTTACATACCTACTCAGTAGCGCTTCGGCTCCGCATGACCGCGCTTAGGCGCGCTATATAAGCGCCAGCAGCACATACTATTACTTACTTACCTTTCCTACCTTTCACTTTACCTTACTTTACTTGACCTAGTACTTACTACCTAGAAAGTCGCAATTCAAACCTATTCCTTCACATTTTGCACTCTTATATCTCATATCTTGCACTATAACATCACTTAAGCATAATCTCTCTTATCTCCGCTCACGCGCGCGCGCTTTCCCGCGCTTCGCGCTAATACGCGCGCGTGTTCCCGCGCCTTGCGCACACCTGCGCTTTCTCGCGCTTCACTGAAGCACGTACCTCTAGATCTCCGCTGCACTCGCCTCCCCTAGGGTTGAACGCATTTGTCTCCTCAAGTAACGCAGACTAGGCAACGCGCGACCTCACAACTTTTTATAGATACTGTCAGGAGCATCCTTGTTCCTCTCAGTATTGTTGTTTCTACAACGCTCATGGTTATCCTCCTCAATTTACTGTAATAATTCATCGCCGATGTCCCACACTCCAGGTTGTCGAGCAAGAAGTCATTCAAGACATTGAAGGTAAATGCTGTCTTTGGTTCTATGAATGATGCCGGAAACAAACCCATGTTAAACAACTGTATATTGGTGGCAGCAGCCTCTGGGCATGTGCAATACTTGACGATGTGGGTATGTACTCTGGACTTGTCCACTATTGTCATCATGGCCTTGTTGTTCTTAATGAATGGCACGCCGGTCAGTAGGTCATAAGCATCCTTTGTGCACGGCTCAGCATTTGGTCCCTCGAATGTGCCCTCGGCATCCGTATCATCAGAACCTCCTTCCCCTGTAGTAAACAGAGCTGACTCCCCTACATCATCTTCCCATGGGCAAGCATTTCCTCCATGGCTGAGCCAGATCACCATCCCACTCTTGACCAAGCAACTTTCCTCAAAGAATGAGCCTGTCCATTGGCTTACCCGATGGAAGGGAAGCCTCTGGTGCTGGGTTCTGCAACAACTTGTGCAAAAGAGAGGCTCACCGAAGCACCCATGGCATTTATAGACACCATCCATCCCACAGATGATACATGACCTATCTGATGGAACCTCTCTTTCAAGGAGCATGTCAAGATATGCTTTGGTCTTTGGGACCCATTGATGTATATAGTCATTTTGACTCTGAATACAGATCAGTAGTGAAATAGAGGTGATGTTTGGAGGATGGCTCACCAGGGACTTTGGCAGATGCAATAGAGTCACCCTGTAATCACCAAGGTCGCCTGAAAAGTCATCTCCCCCATGGTAAAGCATACCACAAGATTCCTTCTTTGAGGAAGACTTAGTAGGGGTTGCTGGAACCGATCTACTAATGATAGGTCTCTCCACCCATTTGCCCACCACCTTTCTAGTCCGATATGTTCTCTGCCACTCCACCACTGCATACTTACATTTGGGAGTCCACTCTTGTAGTCTAGAACCTTCCATTTGTTGAGCCCAGTACTGTATAAGAATCTGTAAGAATGACAAATTTCAATTGACCGATGCAATATGGTCATATCGATTAATCACCATTGGTTACAAGTACATAATAAGAATTATAATATAAGCTGAACCGAGCAGAACACAGCAATCATATCTGATATAGATGGATCATATGAACTGTAATATAGGGTTAATGAACCAAGCAGAACAGAACAAAACCATGGAACACCACAGACAGTGAACCAACTGTTGAGTCCGGAAAGATTTACCATCACCATCTTTCATAACACAACATGCCAAGAAGTGAATCTCCTATCATTGTTCCAACACAAAAAAAGGTTTGCTTGCAGAAGGCTGAAGTCTTGGTCCTCAGAGCCCACCTAGAAGACTGGAAGTCTGTGAAAGGTAAAGAACAATCAAGGGTGCTGCTTGCCATCTACAAGAAAGCATCACTCCAGGCTCCCACCAAGGAAAAGGCCCTGTTGAAAGCTTGGTGAAAGGTATTTAACAGTTTAAAACATATCAGAGATCCAGGAGAATGATAAGAATGTCTGTCAAAGATTTACAAGCAGTGGTTGCAGAACCAGTCTTGCTGGAGAGGAGCTGCAAAGCCCCTTATCAAGTATGGCCGTCATTGGATGGCGAGGCAAGTCTTGATTCACAAACACAAAGCCTTGATTCAGCAGGAGATGGGAGAGATGGCTGGAAGCAAGGGGATGATTACCAAGTGGCCGAAGGCAGCAAAGACAATCATTAATGGTCTGTTGGTGGAGTAGAGAGAGGAAGCAGAGGCCATGGCGGAGAGGTGGAACAATGAAGCAGCACCGCCAGATATTCAGGCTGAGATCGCCAAGAGCAAGGGCACCGACATGATCGAGCATTTTGCTACTGAAATGTTCAAGACAGCCGGAATGAGGGTCTGCATCCTATCAGCTTGGAAGGACAGCCAAGGCAAGCTCATGCTGGGAGGGTGAGTGTCATCTCCGATCAATTGGCGATATATTCAATGGTGACTGCAGCCATGATTTCAATGAACAGTTCGGGGATGGAGAGAGCTTTATCAAGACAAGGGATTGGGACAGCATCATCATGCCTGAATGGGTGGAATATGCAGGGGAGCAATTTGGTGAGGCAATATGAATGCTTGACCGGAGAGAATACTGAAGCACTGGAATATTCAGATGGTGAGGATGATGGGGAACCTCCAATGGTCAAATCAAAGAAATGAGCTGAACAACAGCACATGATCCGCTCTTTCTTGACAAAGCTCTATAGTACTTTTTTTGCTCTTTCAGATTGTATATGATTCTGAATCTGCACAGGAATGTGATCCGGCAGAGAAAACATGAAGGCGGCAGTGCCATGGGGAGACGTAATCCATGACCCATCAGCGTTCTTTCAAGATGCCCATTGGCCAGCCAGCGTGCAGCTCAAGGAGCCATCCAAAATGGATAAAGCAGATGCTATGACTGTACTAGATTTCTGGTTTGCCTGCCAGGAAAACGACATGCAACTGGCATTTTCATTCAAGGCCTGGAAAGATTCTGATGGTGAGATGCAAGAGGCGGACTTGTGTCCACCCACTGCTCACCATGGCAATACCACAAAGCAGAGCAAAGGCAAGGGTAAGGGCAAAGCCAACTGCCGCCATGTCGCCGAGGATAGCAATTCGGAGGACGAAAGATTGGTGGGTGGTTTTTCAAACCCAAAGTTGAACCCTACTTAGAAATAAATTAAGGATCATTTATAGTACAACAAAACTCACTTTGAAGTCGGTTGCCGGTGTTGGATGTCAGTGGGTATGACAATCTATCACTGCCATTGGGTAGATCGAAACGTATGTGACAGTTAGCTACATTAGGCATCTTGTAAACAATAGTTGAGTTTCAGATGAGAGATTGTAATGGAATCTTCGAAGAACAGTGGGCATTAAATATGTGCCAATTAATGTTGTGGCCACATCTGTGGGGTTTAAACACTTAGCCAGAACAATAGATTCTGTCCATGGGAATGTGAACACGTGGCCAGTGATGTGGTGCTTCTGGGTCCGCATTGCGCTGCATGGCATGGGTGCTCGAGCCGAGTTTGTATAATGACATGAAATTTTAATTTGTTCTATTTGGCATATAATACAGAAGTTAATTGTCCCCATCTTTTGAACTTATGCTCACATTCCCTGCTCATCATGCCATCCTCAGAAGAGTCAAACAAGGCATTCAATGAAGCCACTGCCGGGGTCCTGCAAATTTTGGCAAGAGCCTTGCAGTTGACCAATGGTGCTGCCGGCCACCTGGACATGGCGAAGGAAATGGTGAACATCATGGTCAGGATGTCTTCATTAGTCATGGACTCTGACCTAATTAATCTCAGACTCCAGCATTTCAAACACATGCACGGTCGGCGACAGTCATTCTGCCGATATTACTCTTGGTGGCCATGGAATTGATGGAGCACGTCGATTGTGTTAGCCAGACATCATTTCTTAGTGTCCCAGTGTGGAAAAATATTAAGTCAAATGACCAATGCATAGAGCACCATCAGCTGTATCTCAAGGCCCACAAGGCAATCACAGGTCCAATCCCAGCCGATGTCACAAGCTCCACCTGTCCAGCTGCCGACTGATCCAGTGGCTCTCCCTTCAGTTGTTGCAAAGTCAAAGAAACCTGGCAGGTCTGTAGCAAAGGAAACACTGATGAGGGTATGCAGCGATAGTGATGAGGTGGAAATTGTTGAGGGTATGACCCAAAGTGATGACCTCAGGAAGAGGAAGCACACGTCCAGTGGCACAACTGAATCTGAACTGGTCACCGCTTCCAATCAAGCCGCTGAAGATGCCATCGTGCTGGTAATGGCAGAGAATGACATGGCCAAGGATGTTGCGCCAGGAAATACAGATACAATGCCCACCAGGCCCAAGGGCAAGCCAAAAAGCAAGCAGGTAGAGATAGTAATCTTGTCCAGGTCTGATGTCACAATGGACAGGAAAGGCAAGGGAAAGGAAGTTGTGCTGCCAGTGGAGATGGACTGGCGGGATCTTGGGCGGAAGAAGTCTAGAGATGTTAGTTCTAACAGGCCGCCAATCAAGGAAAATTATTCATCTACCGAATCGCCACCGATGGCACCCGCCAGTGATCAATGGAGTATTGTTTATCTATTCTTCTGTTTTCTTGATCACTTCATGCTGCAGAAATGGGCAAGTACTGTGGCGACCACGGTGAAATGGCAAAAAAGTCAAGGCATGTCTAAGGAGCACCAAGTGACGGCCACTGCTGAGTCTGTCGGCAATGTTGGGATGGCGTTGAAGGCTGATATCAGGGCTGTAAGCAGTCAAAATGCCTTATGTCTTCCTCCTTCTCATGCGGTGCAGAATACTACCATTGCCACCATTCCACACATGCCTCCTCAACAAAGTCAATCCCCTCCATCATTCGCCAGGGACATGGACATTGACCCGGCTGGTGACACGGTTGCAAGAGATTTGCAGGCCATGATACTGGAGGTGAAGACTGATTTGGAGTCCCTCCTTACGGTCATTCAGGATACGATCAATGAACTCCAGACTCAGGTGGCTGATATCCGATGTAGATGAGGAATCTTGACTATACGTAAAAACACTTAAAACACAAAAGGGGTGCTCAATAGCAAGATCGGGATACGAGACAACGACTCGACCCAAGGGACAACTACTGAGAGAAGTTCCTCAAAATAAAGTGGAGGGAAACTCTATGAGCTAGGCGGGCGCTAATAGGCGTGAGAAGATAACACGCGCGAAGGCGCGCGTACGAAAGGTGAAGGCGCGCGAGATGCACGCGTGAGCAGGAGGTCCGAGAATGCGCGCGCGCGAAGCAAAGGCGTGCCTAAAGCATTAGAGGCAAGATCTTATTGAGGAGTGAGTGCACAGATAGATGATTAACAAGAGAATAAGATCAGATAGCAAGTGAGGAGGTGATCTATTCACTTTTCAGTATACAAAGATAAGGGAAAAGTAAGTACCAGAACCCAAAGGAAACCCTCCTGTATTTAAGAATGGAGATGGCGTGCTTCCGAGCGCGCTCCCAAACCGAGTAACCATATCAACTCTAATTATAACTAAGTTTAAATAAACTTTCTATAAGTAGCGCGGACGTCGGACCAAAGATTTTATTAGTTCAATGGACAAGATAGAAATAACGCACCAGTAAATCAGTAAGGACATGGGACAGATGGACGGACGATAGCGCAAAGACCTATGAGGAGGCATGCGCGAATGCGCGCATAGCGCGTGCGTAGGTAAGGCGCGCCTAAGTGCGCGCGAGTTCGGATAAGGCACGCGCGAGTGGTCCTTAGGAGTAGAGCTGTAACATATAGGAATGTATGGGTAAAGGCCGGATATTCGGTATTGAGACACGCGAGTCTCTACACCGAACTCAGAATGCCAAGATGGCTGAGTTGATTCAGAATATGAATGGCCACCTTGCTGCCCAGGATACCAACATCCAAGCCATGGAGAAAATGCATGCCAAAATTGCCATATTGCAAGAGGAGGTCAAAGCCTTGCATGCTGAATCTCAGACTTGTGATTCTCAACTCCGGAATGCTAATGTAATGTTGACTGCACAAGGAAATCATACCACCATGCTGATGGATGCCTATGAATCCATCCACCAATGTGTTGTCCCAAACCAAACCATTCCTCATTTCAATAACGCTACATTCTTTCCCCCCGCCAGTCAATCAGCTCCATACAGTCACGGTATGAGTGCCAGGCAGGCGCAGGTCATGGAACAGCTTTATTTCAATTTGACACCAGTTCTGTCCACCATCGCCAGTAACTCCATGTCAAATATCGCTGGACCTTCAGGTTCCCAGATCAACTGTCCGTCTAGTGAATCAGCATCTGGGAGCGGTCCCGCCTAAACTCTTTCGATTGGTAGGGTAGATAATTTAGAACTTTGTAGAAATGTTCTTGTTATATTTTCGCCATTGATAACCATATGGGATGTGCCATTGTGATGCACTGGCCTAATGCCGATGATTGCCTTGCTTTTGGGCCACCATGCACCGATTCTCGCGAAGTTGTGGTCTGTTTCCTTTATAGAGGAAGTACACCCTACCACCAAGCCTGCACCATTACATTCGTATTATTCCTTCATTGGCAAGGCTCAGGCATGTGGCTGTCTTAACTGGGGGCCTGAGATTTTTCTGTCATCATCTTATGTCCCATCATTGATTCCTGATAAGTGGTAATTATAAAGGCGTTTTGCAGTCAGTGATACGGTTGTGTCCGTCCCCACCTCAATGAGTCTCATACCTGCTGACTGGGCTTTGGCTACCACTCATATTGCCAGTGACTACATTTGCCGCCAGTTCTGTGCTATTGTTGGAGTGACGCCGAAGGTCCTCCTGCTGCTGGAGCTTGATGTTGTGTTGATGCTTGGTTGTTCCCACCTTGCAAGGATCCTCGCCGATGCATATCTCAATCCAGGTAATAACCTTTCCATGCATCCGGTGCTAGCATTGATTTGAATTGGCTTTAGTCACGGTTAACTTCGATATGACAAGGTATTCTGAAGTACTGCAAAAGCAGGAGAGAGGTGTTAACCTTAGATGTGAAGAATTCCTCCTCACCCGATACCCGCCAGATCATGAGATTATCCTGGAGCGTCCTGCAGTTGTCCTGGACAAATTTGGTCTTATCGTGCTATGGTACCTCCCTGGAGCCATTGATGCTGCCATTCAGGTAAGCTTGCACAACTCGCCGATGATCTCTGCTCACTGTTACAGAATGACATGATTTCGGTGACAATGATGATGTCAGGCCTGCTGGGCAAGAGTATCACCTGTGGTACATCGCCGAAGGAGAAATGGCATACCAATGAATTCAATTTTCAAATCAGTGAACATGGCCTCACCTCAGGGTGCATAAATCTATCGCCAGGCTGGTTCCTGCAAGCTCATCCAGTGCATTGACATGTTGGAACAGAATATTCTCGCCTGATTCCTTCATAGGCTCCACAGTTTCAGCCTGAAGTGTCAGCGACCCTTAAAAGTGATGATGGTGCGGCCTACTGTCAGGCGATGTGCAGACTGGCGGCCCTTGTTGCTGCTGCATTGAGAGTCATGCACTCCGGTCTCTATTGGTCATCATTGACAACACAACTGGGGCTCAGGGTTTGGGCAGATACTCATCAAACACAGACCATGAAGATGTGGCTCAGAGAATGGGCATCTGTCTTTACTGTTGTTGCCATTATGTGCAACTGGTATACTCCCTTGCACCGAGATGCTCTATCCCATGCTCAATGGTTTGACATAATGACCAGCATTGGCGGTTATATATTGGCATGAATGAAGATGCTGAATATAGGGATTGAAATTGCCTATAATCCAGGTGTCATGGCTGGTACCTCGGGAAGAATTGTTAGGCATGGGGTGAACTGGGTGAATGGCAATCAAGTTGGCTGGGTGTGGTATATGAGGGATGATATTCATGAATTTGTAGATGTACCCCGATGTAGATGAGGAATCTTGACTATACGTAAAAACACTTAAAACAAAAGGGGTGCTCAATAGCAAGACTGGGATACAAGACAACAACTCGACCCAAAGGACAACCACTGAGAGAAGTTCCTTGAAATAAAAGTGGAGGGAAACTCTATGAGCTAGGCGGGTGCTAATAGGCACGAGAAGATAACACGCACCTTCGCGCGCATACACGAGGCGAAGGCGCATGAGATGCACGCGTGAGCGGGAGGTCCGAGAATGCGTGCGCGCGAAGCAAAGGCACGCCTAAAGCATTAGAGGCAAGATCTTATTGAGGAGTGAGTGCACAGATGGATGATTGACAAGAGAATAAGATCAGATAACAAGTGAGGAGGTGATCTATTCACTTTCCAGTATACAAAGATAAGGGAAAGGTAAGTACCAGAACCCAAAGGAAACCCTTCTGTATGTAAGAATGGAGATGGCACACTTCCAAGCACACTCCCAAACCGAGTAACCATATCAACTCTAATTATAACTAAGTTTAAATAAACTTTCTATAAGTAGCGCGGACGTCAGACTGAAGATTTTATTAGTTCAATGGACAAGATAGAAATAATGCACCAGTAAATCAGTAAGGACATGGGACAGATGGACAGACGATAGCGCGAAGACCTATGAGGAGGCGCACATAGCGCGTGCGTAGGTAAGGTGCACCTAAGTGCATGTGAGTTCGGATAAGGCGTGCGCGAGTGCGCGTGAGAGTGGTCCTTAGGAGTAGAGCTGTAACATATAGGAATGTATGGGTAAAGGCTGGATATTCAGTATTGAGATGCGCAAGTCTCTACATCTCCTGGGGACTTACATTCTGAGTGTCCCCACTCAGTGCTATAGTGCGGGATCTTGGACTTAGAGGGGTGGTGATAGACAGGGATCAGGTGATCGCGAGAGTAGGCCGTCCTTCGATGATCGCAAGCATCAATGATGTAATCGGAGGAGATGTTGATAAGAAGATGGACATGTTCTCGCGATCTCTTGACTTCTTTGTTATCAATCTTTCACCATGCCTACTTTCAATGTTGCTATGTTGAACTCTACTCCTTCCCCTGAGCCTGTTCCAGGGGCGCAAGGGCTTCCTGAGGACGCGCCTATGGGTGATGCTAGCGCGGAATCTGATACCAACCACCTCTTCACCGCTTGGGCCTCCATCCTAGTCTCCCTGGAGGGATGCGTGTTGTCCACACCTGATCTCAAGCCGGAACTCCTCGAGGATCAAGAAATGTGGTTGCGTGAGTGGTACTCTGTGCTGGTGAGTGCGCTTACATGTCTATATCTATTGTAACTTGACATTCCTAGGCCACCTTGAATGGTTGTTCCACGCGTGCAGGTGTGTTGGTGGTGGCACTGGAGATGGACGACAAAAGCACGGATTTGTTAAGGCAAGGGCGGAAGAGTTGTAAAGAGATTGAGGTGGTCATGAAGGATTGGAAGGTGAAGGCGATTGCAGCAGTTCCTCAGGCGCCTCCCATGCAAGCTGCGCACGCCACTGGCGTGTCCGAAGTTGAGGTGCGCGCCACTGACGCGTCTGGTACTGATGCCAGCAAGAAGGTGCGCCTTCTGTTTCCTGTTGGCGCACCACTCTATTAACATGTTTGGTCGCGTTAGCTGCACGTCGGGCGCATGTCTGTGAGCAAGGCGCGGTGCTGTGGCGCCTGCGTTGCCAAGGACATTGACTGTGGAGGCACGCCTGGTCGCCGGTGCCCTCCTTGCGATGTGTCTAAGCGTGCTTGCACTTTCTGTAAGTCGCGCCTCTTGTCTATTGTTGGCGTGCCAACTGACTGCTGTGGATTAGCTAAGCACAACCTTACTGATGTGCCTAAGGCATGCCTGCGCAAACCGATGCCCAAGCGCCCTATCGCAGAGTCTGCAAAGGAGACTGCTTCCTCTATTGCGGTTGAGGATGAAGAAGAATCTGAGGAGTCGGAGATGGATGTGGAGATTGTTGGAGAGCGCTCTGTGGAGGAGAAGGTCATGCACGCCTCGTGCAATATTCCTGTGCGCGCCGTTGGGCCTTTGGCATCTGGTTCTGCATCTAAGGGAAAGGACAAATTCAAGGATCCAGCAGCAGAGTTGAAAGAGGCACGTGTGGAAGCCACACATTTGAAGGAGGAAAATGCACGCTTGTGCACTTCCACTCTCCAGATGCGCCAGTATGCGCACGCCCAACAGGCAGACCTCCTCAACTATTCCAACAAGTTTTTTGCCATGTCCAATGCATGGGCTGAATTGGAGAGGCAGATCAACAACTCCCTTAAGTAGATGCACCTCTCTTTTGTTTTTCTTGTCTCCTAAGCGCCAATGCGCCTGTGTACTTCTTCTGAGCGCCAATGCACCTGTACAATATATCTTGTGTTACCTTGTCCATGTCCATGTCCTTATCTGATTCACTGGGCTTAAGAATTTAAAATGATAAGTATGTAAGTAAATGAAAAGCGCGCGATGAGATCAAGGTAATGCAATGGACTTTACTGAATTTTCTGCGGGGTGCGCGCCCATCTTGTCTTCTTTGCATGCCTTCCATCATCTATTCCTGCCGTGTTGCGCTGCACGCACCGAGGTGGTGACACGCACGCTTGAATGAAAGTTAGAAAAAAGTGCATGGCGCCGTGCACGCATTTAGAAGGTGAAAGTCTAATGAGGTGATTATGCGCATGCTATACAATTAAGGTAGTGATCAGTATGTACTTGCAGGGTATTAGCATGTTTCTTGGTGCATTTGATATATTCTAGAGTCTGTGAGATTTATGTGCAGGCAATGCACGTTATATGAACAATTGATATGAGAGGTATCACTGGATGAAACCTGGGGTAAAACTGAGAGTATGTACTTAATGGAATATTTTTGTGTTCTTCGTATTATCTGGTGTTTTTGTTTTTATGTTTTTGAGGGATGTGCATTCGCGCGAATATGATTGAGTGGTGCGCGGGGTGGGGAATATGGTCGCGCACGCTGATTGTCTTGCACGTGCTTGGGCTCATCTTCATCAGGTTCTACGGTTTCATACGCTTACAGTTTGTTGATGCTCTCATCATCTACTCCAGTCATTTGGGTTACCAATACGCGCTCCTCACTACACAGGTAGTAGGGGATGACACGAAACACGGTGAACCGGAGTTTTGAGATTGCGCCGTCCAGCTTGGCCAACATATATGAGCCTCCCTTCGTGTGATGCACTACGATCATAGGTCCCAAATAGCGTGGCTTCGTCTTCTTGCTCAGTTTGTATTCAACCTTCGAGTTGCATACCAATACTAAGGTGCCGGGTTTGAAGTTGTGAGATTTGATAGATGCATGGAAGCATCTCTCAAAATTGCATATGGACTTGTAGTGCGCTGCGACTACTTTATCCCTAATCGCGTTAATATCCTCTACATGCTTCTGCAATTGGCGCGCACGCCAAGCTATAAGGTCAGTAGTGGTGAATGCGCCTCAGCTTGGTAAGGGTGCGAGGAATGTCACTTCTGCAAGATCAAAGGGAAATATTGGTTCGATGCCATGCATCATGAAATAGGGCAATAAACCCATCGCTTTATGAATGGTGACGCACTCAGCCCAGAAAACTGAATGAACTACCTGATACCAGCAAGAATCATCTCCATTGCAGCTTTTAATGATGGCCTCCCAGACATCGCAGTGTCATCTTTTGACTATACCATTTGCCTAAGAATTATATGGCGAGATGCAGATCGGGTGAATCCCGTATTTGCGCGCGAGTTCATCTACTGTGAGCCTATATGCGGGCGCGTTGTCCGTTACTATTTCTGTGATTGGGCCCCACCTACACAAGAGCTCCTCGAAAATAAAAGCGGTTAGTGCGTTAGTATTTTCTTTGCACAGCATGCGCCATTCCAGATATGACATTAGCGTGCATTGCGCTTGTACGAGGTATTCATATCCACCCGCTCTGGGCATCTTCATCGTGTCGATGTGCGCTTTGCGAAATAGACCTCCTGGTATGAGGATGATTGGAGGAATATGCAGCCTCCTCATTTGGCGAACTTGGCATTTGTGACACATTTGTCCGTACCATTTGATGTCTTCGATGATGCGCAGCCACCAAAAGTGTAGCTGTAGGTGCACGCTGATGGTATAGATACCCTTGTGTCCTAAGTTGTCATGCGCCTCCTTGAGAATGCGATAGCGTTTGTTTGGAGGTAACACAAATTGATGTTTGCCATGCGATGCTCTGCGCCATAGGTTGCCTTCCAGTACAAAACAACACACCGCATTGTTCACGAACTTCTCGAATTCTTCATCTGAAACATCAGTGGGTCTTTCGCGTGTGGTAAGAAACTGTTCTATAGTGGTCATCAGTGCGTCTTGCGCGTGTGCTGCATCTGAACGCAGGATATCTGGTTCTGGTTCTTCCGCCTGCGCGACATCAAAGTACATGCGCAACGCTGGTACGCGCGCATTCTGCAAGATGAAACATGTGTGATGCGCTTCATGGTGTATATCACCCAAACCACCTGCTATACGATGCATGTGATCGTTCAAAAGTGTGATAGCGAACGAGTATGCGCAATCAATCCAATCCTGATGATTATTGTCCTCTATGGGATCTTCCTTGGCGACTGGTCTCCTTGAGAGGCCATCAATGCCTTTGTGCTTTTGCATGGACACATGAACGAGTTTGAATGAAAATAAAAGGATACCCGCAATCCATTGGTTGATGGTTGCATTAGGCTGCAAGTCCGGATTATTGATCATACCTTTGATATACTTCGCATCTACCTCCACTGTCAGATTCTTTACCCCAAAGATGTATACGCGCACTGCACGCAATGCGCAGAAGAGTCCAAAGAGTTCTAGCTTCGCTTGAGAGTAGTGCCTCTCCACGTCGTTTAGCGCGATTGAGCCAAATCGATTTGGATAGCGCTTTCCATCTTCACCTATCTGCAGCAAGATAAATCCTACAGCAATATTGGAAGTATCAACTGCTAGAATGACTTCACGCTCGCTATCATAGTCAATGCGCCTTAGTGCGGGCGATTCTAGAATTGAATCCTTGAGGGTCTGCATGGCTTTGCACTGTTCAGGACCAAATATAAATGGCGCATCTTTCCTGGTGAGGTTAACTAGCAGGCATGCGATGCACGAGAAATCGCGAATGAATATGCGCAGGACACCGCAAGTTCCTAAAAATCCACGCACTTGCGACTGATTGGTGGGTTCTGGCCAGTCGCGAATCTTCTGTACCTTGGATTCTTCTGGTATGCACCCTTCAAATGTGCATTTGTGTCCGACGATGATTGCCGTAGGCGCGGCTAGAACAAACTTTGATGCAGATATGGTTGTGCCTACATTCTCTAGGCGCTGTAGGATGCGATTGACAACGATGCAATGCTCCCAGATAAAGCACCGGATTCCTGCATTTTCAGGTGTTGTCTCATATGAACTGTCTTCTCACTGGTAGTGTGTTCGCACAGATTTGATCGGAACATCATCCACGAATGGCGATGTGAATTCTGGAATCTCGTGTTGCAGGATAAACATGGTATCGTCTTGGTAAACCTGTACAGCATTAGCATGTCCTTGAGGAAGAGTGGTTAGCCAATGAGGACCCAAAGGTGTTCCAAAGGTCGTCAAGTCACGCGAGTCTACGTGAAGTGCGTGCTGGTCATAACCTGAATATAAGTCCAATGTTGCATACACCGCGTAACCGGTGAACGCTTCTGCGAGAAGTTCAACAAAAGGCGGAAGCAACGCATCGCGAATTGTTACCACATTGAGCGGCTGCAAGTCATGAACTAGGCGCAAAGATTTTCCATCTTTCTTTACTACGCAAAACCAGCGTGAGCGATATGTGGCCGTTGATGGTTCATATACTCCTGACGAGATCTTCTCCTTGATGATACACACTACTTCATCTAAGGTGGCTGGCGGGATTGGAATATTGTGCTGTGACCATGGTGTGTGCGGAACTGTAGGAATCTTGTATGGCAGGAAGTAGGTCTCATTGAGGCGCCCGCGCTCTGAGGCGTCCCATGCGAATGCGAGTTCATGTACGCGCACAAGCCAGCGCACTAATTTGAGTTCTTCTGGCCATAGCCAATTTGCTGGGTCAAGGTCTAGTTTATCTGCATGCGCCTGGCGTGAACTCTGGGGGATGGGTGGGTAAGTCAGGTAATCCTGCTAACGGATCATCTGGCAATTGGTGCACTACCCTATACTCTGCGGGCATAGTGGTAGGTACTGTGCGCACTTTCTTCGCGACTGGTTTATAGACCAGCGCGTGACGTACGGGATCATAATAATAAAAGGAATTAAAGGCATCGATAGTCGCCTTATCTATAACGGTCTGTGTGGATGTTAGGTGCGCGTAATGTGCTGAATACTGTGGGATAGAAGATGAAGGAAATCGATGTGTTGTTGCTCCTTAAGAGCGAAGAATGGGACACGCTATCTGCACGCGCTGTGCGCGGCGCATTAAGCGTGATGCAAGAATGCGAAACTTGATGCGATAAGGAAAATACTTGGGAAGATGAATGCTTATGGGCTTCTCCCCGCAAATGCTGCAGATCATTGATACTTAAAAACCCTGTTCCTCCTCCTTGAGCATGTGCAAGTGCGTGTGACTCACGCACTTCACTTCTCTTGCGAGCTGTTGCTTGACCCAAGGTAGGGTTGGAATGCGCAGTTCCTTGCACATGTTAGGATCAGTTAGTATGAGATCCTGCTCTCCATCGGGCAGATCAAATGTGCGACATGAGGTAAGCTTAAAGAATGGGCGCCCTAGTAACACTTCAAAGGTCGTGCACTCGATGACCTGGACTTGGAAGTACAATGGTCCTGCGCCAAAATCAAGCGGGATGTTCTCTATGACTCCTAGTGTCGCGTCGCGTGATGTGTTCACTGATTCCATATTAAGGCTTTGGTCTGACCTGAGCAGTATGCCGAGCTCTTTCCATACTTCCCTTGGCATGACTACTACTTCTGTGCCTTGATCTAAGACGCAGGTGAGAGTGCACCCTTCCAATGTCTTAGTGCGAATACAGCGCAGGGGCATGAAGTGATCCGTGACGATTTTACTGTCATCGCTTCGCATGCACACATCCTCGTATTGCTTTAGCCATTGGTCGGTCACAGGATGCCCTGATAATTCATGCACCGATACTGCGCCTACTGTGACGTGCTTCTTGGTCGTAAGTTCGCAGAAATGATGGCAAACATCAGGAGATACAGCTAATAATTCCCTTACTGGGATATTGAGATTGGAATCAAGAAGGCGCTCAACAACGTGTTTGTTGGCCTCCTTGTCTTCGAGCGCAAATGCATAACAATATGATGATGACTGTGCTGGTGCTTGGGTTGGTGTTGATGACAACGATGGTGGCAATGCTGAAGATTGAGATGGGGATGACAGCGATGACGATACTGGCGTGGACGATGCTGGTGTTGACGATGAGGGCGAGGCACCCTTAAGAGGCACCTTGGCGCTTATTGGCGTGCTTAACGGCGCTACTTTTACTACCTCTTTTCTTTTACCTTTGTCAGATGAAGCCTGTATTTCGGGAGAGGTTATCTCCTCCTCTACTGTGGCTTGTCTAGATGCAGGTCTCGGACACACATGCATTTCACTGGGTATTTCTACACCATCGAAGCACACGTTCTTGCCTTTGGCATTGCACTTCTGGTCGTGCCTTGCAGCTACATAGGCTATCGCTTCAGTCATGAGATCCACCATCTCGTCGTCCTCATCGAGTTCTGTTTGTGCGACTGTGTGCACAAACGCAGATGAGCCTACATCAATTACTGCGTCGATCTTGTCGGACACGCGATAGAATAGTCCCGCAGTCGCGCCTGTACTAGCAGTCGTATCTGGTGTTGCACAACTCGCATGATGTCGATCTAGACGTTCCTTGAGTAATCCTCGTCCTGGAATCCAATCGCCATTTGGCAAAACAAGCTTGCACGTCTCTTCGCTAACCTTACATTTACCTGCATCAATATACCTTTGTTTTTCTGTGCAACAAGGGTAGTAATGTTCAAGACTGCCGCAAAAGGTGCAGTTATTGAACATAGGCACGTCGCGCTTATATTCGCGTTTGGTTACTGTGCCTTGCACGGGCAATTGCGCTGGCGAGATAGCTGTTACTAGGTTAGTGAATGATGTCACCGTAGGCGTGCTAGGTGTCGCGCTTGCTGCAGGCACATTTGCGGGCAGAACGAATTGTCCAGCTGTAAAGACATCCATGAATGGGTATGGATCCTGAGGGTAGTGATCAGGAAATTTGATCATGAGGCGTGTGCATATTAGCGCCTGAGTATCCTTTGGAATTCCTTCCATGAATATGCGATCGCGCTCGGCTTTACCAATGCAATCTTCTGCCAATAGCGGTTGCATGATCTTTTTGAAGGCGCGAAGGTAGTTGCTTAACTCCTGGTACAAGGGCATCGTCTTGTTCACGTATTCGTGCACGATGGCTTGTAGATCCAAAAGCACGTAGCGCCTTTTGCCATCCCATCCGGGATACATTACCTTGACCTCTTTCATGAACGCATTGTAATCACTTACTTGCACCTCCAGCATTCCGCCCCATAGTTCTCGGTCATTGCGCTCAAGGTAGTGGATGATACCCTTAATGTGATTGAGACCTTGTAGACCTACATCATCAGCGAGCTGCTCATATAGGTCAATAAAGTCAGCGAGGTTGTCAGTTGTGCCATCAAATTTAGGCGCGTCCATTGTTCCATGGACAGGCATTCTGGTTCTTACTGTGGACATGACGGGCGGTTGGGAATTTGCAGGCACGGGGATCTTGTGACTGATAGGTGCTTGCCGCACATACGCGAAAGGAAGGTTTGATATAACAGTACTGCCTGGAATTGAAAATGGCGCGCGCAGGGTTTCTAAGGCTTCTTGCTTGATCTTAGGTATTCCCATTGTAGGAAGCGCGTTCTCGTGCGCGGGGACTACTGGCGCGTTAAGTGGGATGTCGCTAGAGTCGTCAAGCTCGGTTAGTGCGCTTAGCGCTGACAGGTTAGAAGTATTAAAAGGAGGTTGATTGGGCGTGTGGAGGAATGCTCCGGGAAGTTGGCTCCTTGGGTTATCTATTGCTTCGAAGCCATCGGATGATTCTTCCTTGATGGATTCTTCAGGCGAGGGTGTGACTGGCGATATCAGTTGTCTAGGCGCGCGTGCAAAGAGCGCTGGATCTGGTCGTGGAGGTTCTGATATATTGTGCGAACGACCGCGCGTGTGTTGAATGAATAAGGATCCTGGTATAATGGATTCTACCACTCTGTTGAATGCGGCGATGGCTTCTTCTCTGGCTATGCGGCAACTGTTGGGTCTGAGGTGCTGACCTTCTATCTCAGAAGTGTCCCTTGTGGTGGGCTCCAGTTGTAGATGAGGAATCTTGACTATATGTAAAAACACTTAAAACAAAAGGGGTGCTCAATAGCAAGACTGGGATACAAGACAACAACTCGACCCAAAGGACAACCACTGAGAGAAGTTCCTTGAAATAAAAGTGGAGGGAAACTCTATGAGCTAGGCGGGTGCTAATAGGCACGAGAAGATAACACGCACCTTCGCGCGCATACACGAGGCGAAGGCGCATGAGATGCACGCGTGAGCGGGAGGTCCGAGAATGCGTGCGCGCGAAGCAAAGGCACGCCTAAAGCATTAGAGGCAAGATCTTATTGAGGAGTGAGTGCACAGATGGATGATTGACAAGAGAATAAGATCAGATAACAAGTGAGGAGGTGATCTATTCACTTTCCAGTATACAAAGATAAGGGAAAGGTAAGTACCAGAACCCAAAGGAAACCCTTCTGTATGTAAGAATGGAGATGGTGCACTTCCAAGCGCACTCCCAAACCGAGTAACCATATCAACTCTAATTATAACTAAGTTTAAATAAACTTTCTATAAGTAGCGCAGATGTCAGACCAAAGATTTTATTAGTTCAATGGATGAGATAGAAATAACGCACCAGTAAATCAGTAAGGACATGGGACAGATGGACAGACAATATACTGATGCGATGCAATTCGCATAGAGTTATGGTAGATATAGTACATTGGTCAATGCGACCACAAGTTGTCACAGTAATGTTAGATTCTGGACCATACATGCGTTGGCGAACTTCTGAACCAGTCTCACCAGCCATAGGTGTATCGGCGACAGTCATTGCTGTTCGGCAATATATCACTGGTTCAAGTGTATCTCAGTCAATGGGTTTGATGTGAGCCCACCCTTGATTGACGATGTATCTCTTGGGCCATATCCTACTACCGGCAGCAGCGACATGGGCCCACATGCCTATCCCGTTTACCCGGGTGGGCCCACGTTATTGATCTGGCAATGTTGGGCCCACTCGGCCGCCAGGCCACAGGGTGTAGGCCCAATGGTAAGTAATGCAGAGTTCCGTGGGCCCAGCTGTCCGTCCAACATACCACGTATGGGCCCTTGAGACTTCCATCCAATTATGCAGCCAGTCCATGAGCTCTGAGATATAGAGCTAGGCTCAGCGGTGTTCATGAATGTGGGTGCACCAGGCCCACCTGTCCACCACACTTACTGAGCACGGGTCTACTCAATTCAATAGACATGATATGGGCTCTCTTGGGTGCCTTGTTGCCACACCCTTGGCTCAGCCACAGAAATGATGTATCTGCTTGGGCCCACCCCACCATTGCTCTTATCATTGACGAGCTCATTGCTTTGTTCTACCTGTCATGTGGGCCCACCCAGCTGCATCACCATGAAAATGGTAGGACCTGCCAGGTGACATCGCCAGTGCGCTAAACGATTGAATAGAATCTGTGGTTACTAGGGCCATATGATAGCGCTGACGGTGCATCTATGCCCACTGGCTACAATCCATATTTTCATCCGCCAGCAGTTGATTACTTTTGGATGTCCGGTAGTCCGCTACATCCACCGGTGGTTGTTGACCCTGTGATCCACTGGTATTTAATCTCTGCTGCAATTGCCGGTGGTCACTTATTTTGCAATTGCCGGTGGTGCTATTTCCATTCACTGGTTTACTGTTACATTCGCCGGAATGCCTCATTTTTTAGCCACTGGCAATTCATCGGCGCCAGTATTCCAGCCATCTCGGAAATTCATGGGCCCACTCAGAATTGTTGATTCATCCCTTTTCCTGATTACTGTGAGCCCATTTGTAAACACACTATCCTTCATTCAGAGTCCCATTGGCCCACTCAATGTTTCAAAGAATATGGGCAGTAGGCCCACCCACAATGATATGGTACACAGAACCCCTGGGCCCACCCAGTTACACTGACCTACACTTCTAAAGTGGGCCCATGGTGGGCTGGCCCATGTCACATGGAGAAAATGTCAAGGTGGGCTGACCATAAAGTAAGGAGATATGACACTGTATTATGTGAGCGACAAAAAGCTTGAATGGGTGTCATCTGACTATTGGTTCGAGTAGTGAATTCAGGTGTGTTGCTCCGAAGTTTTTGCATTGTCCACATTCCAAGATAGCCTTGGTGATTGAGCGATCCAGACGTGGGCTACAGATTTGGTCGATAAGTTGAAGCTTCGTCATGTCGCATCCCCAGTGCCCATGTTCTGCATGCTCATTGCATGTGAGCTCAGTTGCCTCATCCTGTGTGACACATTCTAACTTGCTGTGGACCCTAGCGGAGGAGTCGTCAGGTACTTTCCATAGTTTGTTATCTGCAATGAAAAACTGTTTAGCTTGGTGATGTGCTCTTCATTTGACAGTGACTGGTTTCTCAGAGTCGAGGTCATATAAAGCTTCGACAACATCTAGGAATAGAGGTTCCTGTTGGAACCTGATACATAGATTGGCTATGACCGAGTCGTTAGAACCTGACATGGTTTGCAATGATGTTACCTCGAATAAGTCTTGCATGATTCCTCTTGCTGCTTCCCAGTCCTCATTTACGGTCCATTCAGCTCCATCTCCTGGTGTGGGATCTCTTGTCACGAAGCTTCGGCTAAGTCCATCGGCTGCTGTGTTCATTGCTCCTGGTCGATGATGGACATCTACAATGTGATATGCCAGTATTCCATCCCTCCAGCGAGCGTGCACCATGCTTAGTTTCGGGCTTAGTAGAGTGTCCCTTAGAGCTTGGCAGTCGGTCTCAATCTCTACTGGTGACCCCCAGATAATGTCCGAGAACTGATCTAGAGCAAATTTTAGTGCAGCAAATTCCAACAGGTACAGTTTGTACTTCTCTTCTGCGGCCAAGGTTCGTTTTGACATGAACACGATTGGATGGGTCGCAGTGACCACTTTTCCTGATGGGAGCATTGAGGTATGTTTCTGGGCCAATATTGCGCCGAATCCTTCTTGACAGCCATCTGTAGTTACGATGAAGGGTGTACCGTCAAAGCACGGTCCTTTCAGAATGGGTTCACCTACTAAAATTTTCTTAAGTTCTAAGAACATTTCAGTATGTCTAGGTCCCCAGTGTGGTTTGAGCTGGGTCATTCATAGATGCTACCTGTACTTATATCGTCCTATGTGTTGTCCTCCTGGGGGAGTGCCTAACCATCATACTAGATCTGTAAGAGGTGCTGCTTTCCTGGCGTAGTCTTTGATTAACGATCTAAAATAACTGGTTAGTCCGAGGAATTGCATGAGATTGTGAATGATATTGGGTATATCCCAGTTTACAACAGCTGAAAGCTTGGCAACATCCAGCTTTATCCCATCTCTTCCTACTCTTGCACCTGCAAAGACAATCTCAGTCATAAATAACTGTGTCTTGGATGGCGATAATGATAGAAGCATGGTTCTGACTCGTTCAAAAAATCTTCATAAGTGTGCTAGTTTTTCCTTGAATACGTCACCTGCCATCCCTGTATCATCAACATAGAGCTCAAACAACAACCCAATCAAATCTCTTAATGCGATAGCGGCCATGTCCCCGAAGTTCATAGGTGCACCTGTTAGTCTGAATGGCATTTGACAATAGCAGTCATATCCTCAACCTTCCGTATAGAACGCTAAGTATGGCTGGGTTTCCTCGTCTACCAGTATTGCATAGAATCCCACTGTGAAGTCAATGATGCTGATCCACCGGTGTCCACTAAGTTGTTGTTGCTTTGTCCTGATATCACCCTGAGGTACCGGTGGTATTTGGCTGGTGCTATTGATTTCAGCAAAGTTCTGACATACTCTCCATTTGGGTGTTCCATTTCCAGCCGTGTTGATGGTTGCATTTGGTGGTTGTTGAGGTAGGTCATCCCTTGTCGGTAACCCATGTGCTGCACATTGATCGTTGACACAATGAAGGAGTTCCTCAATTGGAAGACTTCCCGAGCCATGTGCTTTTTGGGCTAGTACAGTGGGGCTGGCAGCCTTGACATCTTCTGGGGCGATGCACCATATTATCCTGGCGTTTTCCAATTCGTTTAGCCATTCATAGAGAAACGCACGTTGTGGTGGTGTCAGTGGCCTTTGATTTACCTTGGTAGTGAACTTTGTTCCTTCCAGAAACGTGAGCTTGAAGGTTTTAAAGTCTACTAGAAAGACTGTGCTAATGGCTAGGGCAAAGGTATCAGCGAATTCTGCACATAGATCACACACCTTATCCCGTTGTGCTGGACTTAAATCATCTCTGATCTTAATCTGCTGCAAGATTTCCATTACTTGTACTGGATTGAATGGGTTTGTATGTCTTGAATAAATGCTGGTCGTTGATGCTAGTGCGGAGAACTCAGGAATTTCCCCCAAGTTTTGTTCTTCTATGTCCTCGAGTACTGGCCACACTTGGATGCTTGTCTCTTGCTTGTCGAGTGGGGAGGTTGTTCCTGTGAATAGGACTGGAGAGCAAAGTTCTTCATATGAGGTATCATTCTTCAGGGATAATTGTGGCTTCCTATTTGTGGTGATCACATGGGCTCCTGTGTGGGACAGTGCTTCCGTATAAGCGTCTAGTTGTTGATCTGTGTGCTGTGGGGAAACAATAAAGATGAAGTGTTCGTTAGTGGTGACTGGTGGACTAAGGAAGGAAGTATTTTGCTCAGGGTCTGCAGGAACTGTTGTAGGGATTCATTTCTGGCTGGGTTGGTAGAGACTGTTTTTACCTTACCTTATGTTGGCACTTTTGTAGCTTACATAAGCAATCAATCTTTTCACCAGTTACTAGTGTGAGTCTGAGTGCTTAGCAGTTTTTTTATAATATTTCCTCTCCTCTGAGCCTTTAGCCTAGTACAGAAACCCTTTAGGGTCGAATAGCAGCTAGGTTCTGCAAGACCCAACATTGTTCAGACTCACCATCTGAATTGTTGTACCTTCACCGTAACAGTTAGGTAGACAGTGCCATCATTATGTACTTGATGGTCTGGTGCTTCTGGTTCTATATTATGTTCTTGAGGTTCTGGTTCTTCTGATTTCATAGTATGTGCATGAGGTTCTGGTTCTTTTTGATTATGTACTGAGGTAGAGTCGTGTAATGGGCTGAGTTTGAGTTCTATATATGAATTAGCAATATTATGAATTACATATGGTTGGGGCATAGCTGGTATGGTTATGGTGTCGTTCGCATAGTCATGCGTGGCTTGCAATTGCTCTAGGAGAGGTTTCCCGATCAATAAGTTCCAAAGACCACCACTATCGAAGACTTCGAATGAAGTGCGGGTTTTGACCCTGTTCCACTGGAATGTTCCTGTCCATACTCCATGTGACGGTATCTCAGTGCCATTCGCCATTTGGAGGATGCATGGTGATCATGTGAGCTTGTTGAGTTTGTGTGATGCCTCTCTGAAGGCCTTCAGGTCCATTACATTCACCATTGCTCCATCATCGATGTTTGCATTGAAACATGTTGCTTTTGCACTGGGTCCATACAGGACTACTTTGGCAATAAATGGAGTGCTTTCTGACATGCGATTGAGTTTCTCATTTTCTAGGATAGTGTAAAGATCAACAGGTGCTTGATTGTTTGCACGCGAGTAACAGTCAGAAGGTAGAATTGCTTCGCAAGTAGATATGGGACTTAGCATAGGGATGGGACTATTGATTGAGGTTGTGCTCTACTGGGTTAGGTACAATGATCCATGGGCTTTGTACATGGGAGTCTGGCATAGAATTATGCAATTCAACATGTGAGGAGGTACTAGAAGAGGAATTGGGCATAGAAAGGAAGCTAAAGTCCAAGTCTGAAAACAGAAGATCCTCAAAGAACGAGTCAGTTTCCTGTGTCATGGCTGACACCAGTTCCTGTTGAATGCCTGGAGAGGTGATTTTGATTGTGGGTACAATGAACTCGTCGACGCTCTCTTCATCATTCAACACATCCTGCATCTGGGAGATTGGGGTATTGAGGGCTGAGGTACTAAAATGCGATGTGAAGGCTGATGTGGTTTCGGATAGTGGGATGCTGCATGTGACGTCTGGTAAATCAAGGGTTGGGGGATTGTCTTCCATGTCTGCTCCTATGATTTCGGTAGGTGCAGGCAAAGCTAAATCGTTTAGGTCTGGGACCACAGGTAGGTCCCCTCCTACTGCAGTCCATACTCGTTTCCTGCATTGTTGTAGATGTCGTACGGCTCTGTGAAATAAGGATGTTGAAAGTATGCAGCTTGGGGTGGAGGCATTGGGTATTGCACTGGTAATGTGCTCATTATGGGTGCCATGAATTGAACATTTGCAGTTGGTCCCAGTGTGGCTGTTGATGCCAGAGTCCTGGAGACTAGGCGTGATACTGTTTCTCACCATTTAGTCTCCTGGGAAGGTAATGCTTCATTGGGGCAGTCATAGGCCTGATGCGATGGCATCATTGCCATACCACAGCTAAAACACTCTCTAGACCTGATGGGGGACATTCCTGGCTTCAATGGATAAGGTCGTTGGGAGTTGGGGATAGCATCTGATCCATGCTGCATGTGCCAGTCTTGTATTTGCTGAGTGTAAGCTTGCCTCCCTGCCTCTGAGTTGGGATGGTGCGGGATGGTGGTGTATTGGGCTGCGGTCCTCAAATGTTCTGCAGGTGAGCCTCCATGTCTGGTTGGTGTCTGTGGATACCCTCTGTAACCATAGAATAGATTGCCTCGTGTTGCTGGGGCTACAGATGCGAACATGTTAGCAGCTTGTGGTGTTTGGGGAGTTTGTGGCAATGTGGGGAATGAGGGCGTCTGAGATGTGGGAAGTGATGTGGTTGCTTGCAATTGTGGGGCTACTGCAGATGTACCACCATAATGTTGCCTGTATCTGTAGGCCGGTGGTGCGGTGTATGGGACCTGCATGGTAGATGGCATTGCTTTGTGACTATTCGTCGTCTGACTCTGGAGCTTGTCGACATCCTCATGAAGCTTCTGTTCCATGACAAGTTGTTGCTTCGCTCTTAGTAGCTGCAATGCAGAGACCTTTGTGACGTCTGTTTTGAATTCCATCCAGGTGGTATAATTGTCCAACAGGAAGTCATGTAGAACTTCGGGGGTGTTCTCCAGTACAATGTCCAGTAAGTGGCATTGCATGTTGTTAAATCCTTGAGCCATCCTTGCAACCTTTTTCGCCCACTTTACATGTCCCCATTCTCTTCCTCTATCCTCCTCTATCATTATGCCAATCTCGTCTTCTTTCAGCACCAATGCTTTGATCTGGTCCTTCTTCTGCGCAACTGTTAGTACTACTTGTGCCAGTGGGGGCCAGTGAAGCTTGAACACTGCCAAAAACGTGGTCCAGGATGTTTTATCTGATGCTGGTAAAGTTGCGAACCAACTTTCAGCAGGACTGGCAGCGGCACATTGTAGTTCAAACCAGTTGATCTTCTCGGAATCTGTTGATGTCGAAGGAAAAAAGAGTTCGTACTTCCAGATCCAGTCAGTGGGTTCCTCACTTTTTTTGTAATCTCCGTAAAAGCTAGGCTGAGGTGTGATGGTCATTGACATACTTGTGTTAGGTGCAGAAGAATTCAGAATGGGTGGAAAAGGTGATTGCGGAACTTTCGATAGGACAAGGCACTGTTGTATGAATTGTAGGTTAGCAGTTGTAACACTAGTCTTAGAAGTCTTTGGTGGGAGAATTGTTAGGTTATGAACAGATTTTGGAACTTTGGGGGGTGATAGCTGGCTGTCTGATACTATGCGTCTGAGCATGGTTTTGTTGTTGTATGATCTGGATATGTTACAGATTTGACAAAGGTCATTGAGAGAGATTGCCATGATGTGCGCTCACTCTAGTCACCAGGTGGAGAGGCTATGCCTTGAGACCTCCAGAACCCTGAATCCCTAATTAAGAATGGCCCCTAGGAAGCCCCTGGTGCCAAACATCCTAACACAATGTATGCGGACCCATGGAAACTGTCGCGTGCCGGCTTCTGATATTTTGTTATATTCATAGATGCCTATTCACACAATCTTGTGGTTAAACTCATGAAAACCAAGGATGAAACATTCACACTCACCAAAGCATACTTTGAATGTGCAGAGACCAAGAGTGGAGAATGCCCCAACTATTTTTGTAGTGATGGTGGGGGGGAATATGGATCAAAACAATTTGCATCCATCATGAGAAAACAAATGTATACACACCACAAGAGAATGGTGTTGCAGAGCGGATGAATCAGACCTTAGTTGAAATGGCATGCAGCTTGCTATGAGATGCTGGACTACCAAACACATATTGGGGTGATGTGATCCTATATTTGGTGCACATATTGAACCGGATTCCAACTTATGCAATAGATGGAAACATTACACCACATGAAGCATTTACTGGAAACAAGCCATCAGTATCCCATCTCCGGGTATTTGGGTGCAAAGCCCATGTACACATACCTGATGAAAAATGCCAGAAGCTCGGTGTGAAATCACTTGAATGTGTCAACCTTGGGTATGCCAAATATTGAAAGGCCTATGTATGCCTGCATTGTCCAACCAGCCACATCCTCGAGTTGTAAGACATTGTCTTTGATAAAGGAGATCCACAAGGGCCTAGCCATATCAAGATAGACACATTTCTCCCAGAGAAACAGGTCACTGCTGCAAAGCACAACACAGATGACCTGCAAGGCCTGGAAGCTCCTTAGAAGTCAACAATTATAGAAGAATCATCAAATAATGACACACCGGAAGTGGGAAATCCAGCTACTGAATCTCCCCATGAGGATGCTGATGTCAATGAACAACCAGCTCCTCTAAGCATGGTCAAGTTCGAGCCTGAAGACCAGAATAAGGAAGTGTCAGCACTGAACAACACGCATGCATTAGAGACAAACCATCTTCAACCACTAAACCCTTCAGCTGCTTAACAAATAGCACCTCCTGCTCCATATCCTCTCCCAGCTCCTCCACCTGAAGTAAGGCACAGCTTGCAAGCACGATGCACACCTATGCGAGACGATGACCCTTGCTACTTCATAAATGCCTATGAGAAGTCAACACTTCAAAGAGAGGAACTGGTTATACAAGACATACCTAAGGCAGTGGGCAAGATTGAGGCTGTGGAGATGCATGGGGAGGCTTACAAGGCTACAGTAGCTTGTAATGGTGAGCCTGGGACGTTCCATGAAGCAATGAACCATCCAGATGCAGATCTATGGTACACAGTGATGACTGAAGAATTAAAGATTTTTGAGAAGATTAGCCTATATGAGGAAGTTGAACACCCTCATGACCACAAGATTGTAGACTCAAAATGGGTCTATAAAATTAAGTGCGGCCCACATGGTGAAATTAAATGCTATAAGGCCAGACTCATTGCAAAAGGTTTCACACAGGTCCAAGGGGTTGACTATATGGACACCTTTGCCCCCATCACAAAGTTCTCAATGATTTGAGTCCTTCTTGCCCTTGCAGTCAAGTATGATCTAGATATACATCAGATGGATGTCAAGTCAGCTTTTCTAAATGGTAAATTGGATGAGGATATTTACCTGCAGCTCCCTCCTGGTTTTTGTGACTTGTTGAATCAAGTTTGGAAGCTCAAACGTGCTCTATATGATCTTAAGCAGGCGCACAAAGCATGGTACAAAAGACTACATACAGTCTTCAAGTCTCTCAGCTTCACATGCAGCAATGTAGACCATTCTGTCTTCTACAAGGTTGAGAATGACACAATCATTATAGTTGCCATCTATGTTGACAACAAAATGATACTGTCAAAGGATAAGAAGATGATAGATGAGCTGAAGAAATGATTAGCAGTGGAGTATGAGCTTACCAATTTGGGAGAAGTGTGCTGGATTTTGGGAATGGAAATCATTCATGACCGCAACAAACACACGATGAAGCTGTCACAGAGCCACTACATTGAATTGATACTTGAGTGTTTCGATATGGGATCCAGTTGTCCTGTGAATACACCAATGGACCCTAATACTAAGCTCATCAAAGTCAATGAAGCTGAAGTTGATATAAAGACTTACCAAAGTGCTCTAGGTGCACTGATGTATGTGATGCTTGCAATGCATCTGGACATAGTGTTCGCAGTAGGCGCTCTAAGCAGATTTGCAGCTACTCCTAGACAAGCGCACTGGACTGCTCTAAAGTGTGTCTATCAGTATCTACATGGCACTGTCAATAAATGTTTGACATATCAAGGGAAGTCAGAAACAGACTTACATGTGTTTGTTGACATGGACTGGGCCTCAGATATCAATGACCGGTGTTTGATGACTGGATATATATTTTTGATATCTGGAGGAGCAATTAGTTAGAGTTCGAAGAAGCAAAGTTTAGTTGCACTTTCAAGTACTGAAGCAGAGTATATGGCCACCGCTGCTGCTATGAAGGAGGTTGTTTGGTTGAGGACCCTACTCAGAGAACTAAACTTCTCAGAGACCCCCCCAATAACTCTCCAAATCGACAATCAATCTTCAATTTTGTTAGTCAAAAATGCCATATTCCACGAGTGCACCAAACATATAGTGATCTGGTATCACTTTATCCAAGAAAAGTTGGAAGAAGGTGAAATATGCATTGAGTATGTTCCCACGAATGAACAGATCACCAACATTTTGATGAAAGCACTTGTGTGCAAGAAACATGGATGATTTGTCAAAGGAATGGGAGTACTGGGCAGCAAGAGTTGACTCATTGAGTGGGCATGTTGAAAGATTATAGATAAGTGATAGACTTGATTTGGACAAACAACAAACAATGCTCGCTTACCTAATACACTACACTCATCAGAAGGTTTTTTCATTACTTTGCACCTCAGTCTTCAACTTCCAAGACTGAGGTAAGACACTCGTTTATTACATTCATTCTTTGTACAATACTGACTATTAATACCTAGTATTTACATATATTCATTTATAGGTCAGATTATTGCTCTCCTAAGTCTTTGACTTCCAAGACTGAGTATTTACATATATTCATTTATAGAATCTACATTCTCCTCCCTTTGTCCATTGTGTTCCTCAAACAAAAAGTGTTCTACCAGCAATTGTGATGGGATCTACACATTCAGTGCACTGGTGCTTTCTCCGAGACCTGTATGAGTGCTTATACCTGGGGATATTGTCCCAGTGAAGCCAGGAAGTGTCGATATCTCATGGACCTGCTTTAGGTGGTGTGAGTTGAACCGTCCTTGGACATTTCAATGTATAGTGACTTGATGGGCAATAGTTGGACTGACAGCCTTCAACTGATCCTCACATGTCCACAGGTATTTGTCTTCATCTCAGATGTACATCACTAGGCACTGTACCTCCACATTCAAGCATTGGATTTCCTCCCACGCCTGGCACATCTTGAAATACAGGTTCATCACCCTGTGAGCAACAGGCAATGCTCAAGGCCATTGAGACACATCTGCACGCATGTCACATAAGAGGTCAAAGTCGGCTAGAAACACATACTCCATGACCTTGTCCCACTTAAGCATTTTATGGGGAGGGTGCATTGCCTCGGCAATGGCATTGTATGTGTTGAGGGCAGTTCAGATGGCAATTGAGCATGTTTGTAGTGCCTTGGTGATGTGTTTACATAGCTTGTAGCCTTGAGTGATATTAGAATCGACATGCAAGCAAGACATTGTCTAAACAAACTCACCTGTAGCTGCCTGGTTCATCCTTGTCAGTTCGAATATATGCACAATGATCAGTCCTTCAAGGTGATCCAATGCATGTTGGTACTTCCTATGAGCAATGAGCCTCCCCACCCTCTGCCAATCTGCATCCTCAGGGGTCCAGCGCATCGTGATCTCGAGTTTGTGTTTGAGTGCTTGAATAAGTTTCATATTCCTCTCATGGTCCTCGACAGCGTGATGTTGTGCAGTCTCCACTTTGCAGGTATCTTGCATCTGAATGTCATATGATGTGGCCTCATGGTGAGAATAGACCTGAAAGGCTTCCATCACAGCCTTAAGAGCCTCTCTAAGTGAATGAAGTGTCAGTTAACACAAGAATTGTATACCTTGGAAGCTACACTCACTCACTTGTGATGAAATTTACCAACTTCTGCCAATACTCCATCTGCAAGGTCTCATCTTCAGGTTCTTGCATTAGACCTTGGAGGTAAGTCTTCTCTTCCTCTAGCCAGTGCTCAAAATGCTCTTGTCTGTGAGTCCCAGATCTTGCATGAGCTTTGGTAGAGTTGTGTCACCATTGTTCAAGATGTCCAGTGCTTGTTTGTAGTTACAGTACAAAAAATTGGCTAATACAATGATTATGTCAGCTAATGTTCAATTTATGTACTAGCTATACTTACAAATATTAGTGTAGACCTCAAAATTGTCGTTGTGCTCAAAATAACAGTCGATAGCCTGCTGCTGATGGAACACACTTGCATAGCATAGCGCAGATGCCAGTGAATTTGATTTTGAGAACATTCATTCACACGTCTCAAGATCCTCAAGGCCCAGACCCTTGATGTACATTATGAGTGAGAACAGCTGGCACAAGCACCTGTGAGCATGTCCATGGAAGGCACCAACCAGGCAGGTGTATTGAAGCAAGTCAGTGAGGGGTCCAAGTGAGCTGTTGTCAAGTGTTGTCTTAAACTGGCAACCAATGTCATACCCACTCCCTAATCATTTCCTGAATATGTCCAGCAACTTTGCAATGACAGCAAGGGGATACTTTGCACTATCCAAACACTCATTAATAGCTGAGAAAATGATAGGCACTACTTACAGTTCACCACTCTGTACCATGTCCACAACAAGTAACACAAATCCATGATGGCAAACAGCCACAAATATACCTGTTTCGTTGTATATCCCTTATGCTTTCTTTGTATTAGCATTGTCTATATTTTCCCATCATCCAGTGCAAGAGTCTTCAGTGGCTGCATCTTCCTTGCCACCAACAGTAGTTATCATTTTGGACTCTTGAGAATACTGGTCTATAAATGCACAAGGTAGGTACTGGTCACTTGTGAATTGTTGGCCCATAGGAACTTCAGATGAGGGAGTGAGAGAGTCATCAGTGTCATGGTCTAAAGACCTCCACAGGACTTGTTTTAAAGAGTCATTACCGTCCATAGAATATAATAATCTGAATGTTAGTGCTTCTTCATCAGTGAGTTCATATGTACATGTAGGGCACACATGTTTAAGGTGCCAGTCAGGTGAGTTGTGCTGAAGCATTTTGGCTATGAGAGCTGCCACAGAGTGTCAAATTTGGAGATATGAGTTGAATGTGATAGAAAATTTACATGAGAGATGTCTATGAAATTTCACCTGCACATGATTAGCACAATAACTAGAAAAATTAAAATAGTTACCCCATGCAAGTTGCACATGGTTTTCACAAAAGCTTGAATAGACAAATGAGGACTTCTAAGATGCACAACACAGTATAAGTCAAGGGCTTCTGTAGTTATTCCTACAGTTGGTGATATCAGTGAACATGGCATGACACCTTGATGCACCATTGCAGAGCAGATGGTGGCATCTATTGGTAAGATTTGAAGTGTCACTTTCAAAGTGTCTAATACAATGAGTCATGCCGACATCAATATTAAAAGTAAGCAAACAACAACAAGACTACTCACAGAACACGTTGTAGGGAATCATACCTCTCATTGCTGGATATGGCACTTTTCAATAGGGAGTACATAGCACGAACTTGCAGCACCACTCTGTGTGCCATCCACAGCTAATCCTATATGAGGTGCAGCTTTCCCATGCAATGCGCGCCATGTGCGCACCATTCCCACGCTTCGCAATGTATATGCATGTGCACTTTCCTGTGCTTGAGTGCCCTATAGCACCAGCCATCCAGATCCATCCATCCACTGTCCACCAAGTTCCCTAGTGCATATATTTCCATTTCCTTATTTACATATCATTCCACCTTTATTTTTATCATGGACTCTCACTCATATATATCCTTACATACCTACTTGGTAGCACTTTGGCTCCGCATAACTGCGCTTAGGCGCGCTATATAAGTGCCAGCAGTACATACTATCAGGGACTTACTTACTTTCCCTTGAACTGACTACTTACTATTCACTTATTACTTAGCAGAATATAGTAGAACTCTATCTGTTTACACCTCTCTTCTCTCTTCTCTTATCTTGCACTATATCACCACTTAAGCTTAGTCTCTATCATTTCTGCATATGTGCATGTGCTTTCCTGTGCTTTGTGCTAATATGTGCACGTGTTCCTGTGCCTTGCATGCACCTGCATTTTCTCATGCTTTGCTTCAGCGCTTACCTCTAGATCTTCACTGTACTTGCTTCCCCTTTAGGGTCAAACGCACTTGTTGTCTCAAGCACAGCAGACTAGGCAACATACGACCTACAACTTTTACATTCACCATAGTCCAAGTTGCTCTCCAGCTCCTCATTCCACAGTCTCTCAAAAAAACTCTTGAACTCTTCCTTAGATTTTGCCAGGCTCCAGGCAAGGTAAGCGTCAATCATCACAGGCATCTGCTCTGTAAATGCCTGGTTTCTGCAGAGGATGTGATCATGACGAGTGTGGTTATCCACACATCAAACATGATTGTTTCTGTTCATGAAGGTATCTGACTCACATATCAATAGTCAACACTCACTGACACTTACATTTTCCAGAAGTCTCCCAACACCTCTCTTGCAAGGTCAGTGAATTCACCACCAGCATGACTGATGGCAATTGATTCAGTCCCATTCCAGACATCGCCAAAGCTGTCATTGCAGCCTTCCTGCCAATCATCAATGGTGGCATTTTTGCCCTCTTTGAGTGCTTCAAGAGCACAATGCTCATCCAAACTCATGGCTTTACAAGAGGTGAGTTTTTTTGTTGAGTATTTCAATTAACATTAGATACCTTGCAGACATGCTTTCCATTGCTCATTGGACCTTGCTGCCTGCTCCACCAAGTCCTGGTGCTTGAGCACCTTCAACACACTGCTGTTGACCAGTGTAACACTCAGGCTGGCACTGGACACATATTTGGTGATAATCATGTTTTATATTCCTTGACACACTCTGATCTTCTGAAAGTTCCATGTGCTTGTCTGAGTCATCCAAAGGTGATCCATCCAATTCTGAGGCCTTTTCTAGCTTTTCCGACCCTCCGTACCATGTCCTGTCCTTGTCCATTTGGCTTTGCTGGTGCGTCTCTCATTTGATTATCTGTTTTTGATTATGTCTAGGAGGCACATATGTTGAGAACCCTTGCTAATATGTATAGATATGCTCCTTGTGCATTATTACATGTATATCTTCATGACAACTCGCCTTGAGTCTTATTACATTTTGGATGTCTTATCTTGCTACAGTTTTCACCTGCACAGATTCTGGACTTTCACATTATAGGATATATTCTGACTCATGAGGTACTCAGAGGACACTTCACTTCCCCAGCTTTGAGTAGTAGTTAGTAGTTGTCACTTCCAGATTTTAGTACTTCACAATCAATCTTTGTTCATTTGGAACGATTGTTTGGCTTCACTGCTGCCATTTTGCTATTGGAATCCCTAAAGTCTTTCAACAGACCTCGCTAGTCATACTACACAAAGTTCTATACTTCGATAAACTGCCGTATTACCTTACCAGAAACTTTGCCATTTAATTGGAAGCTTGCTGGAAGCTTTGTGCAACCTCAGACCTTCATTCCTAGACGTCAGACCTATACTAGACACTTTAGATAACTCATCAGAAACTTCAGACTATTCTTTGGAACTCAAAATGTACTAGAGGTATACCTTCCTTCTCTCACCCTCGATCTTAAACAAGATATCCCTTGCAACTTATATCAAGAGATAATCCTGCAGGCAGTCCCTTGGGACGAACATCTTGCTCGCACTTTTGAGTCTTAAGGTAACACCTTAGTATAAGCCCACTAGGAATTAACTCTTTACACCAGCAGCCCATTTTTATTCTTTGACAGTCCAATGTGCTGGATAGATCACAGGGAGAGCTTACTTCAAATTTGCTGGCATCCTATGGTATTTCGCATTATCTACAAATTCTCCATGTTAGTAAGGAATATCTTTTCATCTCACATGACTGATGATCAGTAGTGTCGCAAAGGGTCCCTATACATCATCACATCTGCTATGTCCAGCCATCCATCAACTTGCTCTGACTCTCAAGCAGGTGATCATATTCAAGATTTACAGAATTTGCTCAATTGTATGAGCCTAGCAGGTAGGTATTTCTTTTAACATCTGCAAAATACTGTCTACTCACATCACTTATCATAGATTCATCAGTCAGTACTGTTACTTGGAAGTGCAAGACTACAGAAGAGTCTATCACACTCTCAAGAAACTTGTGTGTGCAATCCACACACAACACCATTCCTGATGGACAGATCGTGCCTCTTCCTACCACTTCAACAGCTCAAACACCCTCACATCAGGTGTCAATTCCCCCCCATGTTCCCCTTGCTCCAACCCCAGATGAGATCCACCCACCACAAGCTGGGCTCAAGCCTGAGGGCTTCTGGGTCATCATTGTTGGGCAAGAAGTTGGTGTATTTTACTGTTGGTTATTGTTACACGCTCACTTTTACTTATATCTTACTTATGATCACAATGTTTATCTTAGGGCTGATGTTGTGGAACAAACACATTTTGTTAGCGGGAGTATTCAGAAATGATATCCATCTTTCCAGCAAGCTCTTCACACATACACTGTCAAGTATAATGAATGCAGTGTCCATACAGTTCCAATTCTGGGTGGCCCATTCTGGCCTATAAACTTGCCTGTGTCCACAGCATCTCCCCTGCCCCCTACATCTCCCACATTGTCTGTAGACTCAGATGACTTGTGGTCACAAGTAGAAGACCTGTCAGACACCATGAGTCAATATAAAATTGAATCTACGTAGTCTAGTTTGCGAATGGTACTTATAATTAGAGTACAGAGATTGAATTTGCCTTACTTATACTATGAAAGATTATGTGGTGGCCATGTGAGAGTGAGAAGGAACTTGCAGTACTGGGAAGTGAGAGTGAGAAGGAACCTGCAATACTGGGAATGGATCAGGAGTAGATGGCTCATACTGTTATGATGCAGCTAATAAATATTATGTGTGGTGGCCATATGAGAGTGAGAAGGAACCTGCATGATTGAGAATGGATCAGAAGTAAGTTGTTGTTGCTGCTGCCCTTAGAGGGGTATCTCGATTGGCAAGTGCATCACATTTGCAAACAAGTGTCCTAAACATCATAAATGCTCTACACTACTCAACACACATTTTTCCAGCTTCAGCTTGATAATGTATATTGTGTTCAAGTGGCTGAAGCATTCTGTGTCTTCAAATTTTTGTTATAGGGTGTCATTCACAGTCCTGAGCATCTGAGAATGACAGTTCACTATAAGTTCACCATTAGTTCACCATAAGTTCACTATTGTTCACTATATGTTCGCTATAGTTCACTATACATTCACTACATGACTAGGCATTCACACTGTGTCTAATGATAAGATGCTCAGAGCTACATTCACAATATGTATACTACTAGTTACAGATGGTGTCTACAACTAACTTGACTTCAAAAAATTTCACCTCTGATGTGACACTAACCAGCAAATCATATAGTAATATCGCATCATACTTCAGGTGTTCCCTGCAACATGGGCAATGAGTATGCATGATGTCCTTGATACTTTCCAGCAGTGATCTACCCTCTAAAGCATGCTGTGCACACTGCTCAACAAATACAGTGTGCTCCCCCTTGCTCAGAGTGATGAAGTGCTTCATTGTATGCCTCATTCCACATTTCTTCAGACACCCACTCCTTTCACCACTGCCCGACAAGGATCTCAAGTGTTTGCAGTGATGGAGAGTCACAGGCACATGGTAAATTATTGTCCATCATGAGGATAGATTCGTCAGGATCAAATGAATGATCATATTCTTCATCAATTGCTTGCAGCGAGGGAGAGTTGTGAGGAGAAGGCAGATTGGCATCTGCGAAATAAGGTAGATCATCATTTGCATGCATGGCTTCAGTAGCATCACACTTGGAATCATTATGGTCCAAGGTAAGCATGGCTTCGGTGACGTCATACTGAAAATAATAGTCTTCATGGTCCAAGGCAGTGACAGGCGTGTCATGTGCATCACAAGGTAAAACCCTTTTTTTCCTGTGCAAAAGTTGGTTTGTGAGTCTAGCACACTCCTATAGTTAGGCATTCTCACCTTGCCCTATTCCTAAAATAAATTATATAGCGCACATAAGACTTAGGAAATAGGTATGAACTCACCAAGCAGCTTGAATATGAGCCTTCTCATTTCAAGTTTCTCACACTCTGCAGTGAGGGCAGATAAGCAGAATTCACCAGTGACTAAGGACATTGAACTCACCCTGGCTTCACAAGCCAGTGCTCTGTGGCTATCCACTACTTCAATGCAGGACTGCAGGATCTGCTCTTGCCTTGGCGAGCCTTGGAAAATATGTTAGATAGTCCAGCCTTTAACATGAGTTTTGTTAAGACCATACACAAATGGTAGGACTGATTCTGAGGGGCTTGGCTTCAGCTTGTGTGCTGTGCCCCTTACCCGAGTATGTGCCCTTAATTTCAGATTGGTGTCCAAAGAAAGTCCGAAGGCATCCGAAGGCGTGGGAAACTTCAGAAGGACTTTCTGGACGGGTGTAAGTTACTTCCAGATGAGTGCAGGGAACTTCCAGAAATTATGATGAGGTTGCGTCCTAATACAGATACGTATAATGGCTACTTGGGACAAGTCCCAAGTAGAAGCAAACAGAGGAATGGCTGCAAGGACAACATCCGAAGCAGAATAGGTCCGGAGAACCGCGGGAAAGATCTGGATAGACTTCCGGAAACTTTGGAGGATTGGATGGGTGAATGAGCAGAGGATCAAAGGATCAGAGGATCAGAGGATCAGAGGATCGGGACTCTGGCCTAGGGAATTCCTCCCTAGGCCTGAGATGGATACTGACTAAGTTGGAAGACTAGAACTGATATGAAGACTTAGAGTGAGATCTAGTGCAAGGACTAATATGATATTCAGACTGAGGTACTACAAGACATATACACGAGTTTATATACTAAGAGAAATAACGGAAGGATCAATAAGCAGAGTCCAAGGCTATGTATGAAGCATATGCAAAGGTTAACAAACATGGTGTAGAAACAACAATACCACTAGGAACAAATGATGCTCCAGGCAGTATCTATAAAAGTTGAAAGGTCGTGCTTTGCCTAGTCTGCATTACTTGAGACAGCAAGTGCATTCAACCCTAAAGGGGAAGTGAGTACAGCGAAGATCTAGGGGTATGCACAGAAGTGAAGCGTGAGAAAGCGCAGGTGCACGCAAGGCACGGGAAAGCGCGCACATGTATGCAGAAACAAGAGACTAAGCTTAAGTGATGATATAAAGCAATATAAGAGAAGAGAGGTGCGAAGTGTAGACAAATAGAGTTCTACTATGTTCTGCTAAGTAGTAAGTAGTAATAGGTAAAATGGGAGGTAAAGTAAGGTAAAGTGTAGTATGTACTGCTGGCGCTTATATAGCGCGCCTAAGTGCGGTCATGTGGAGCCAAAGTGCTACCGAGTAGGTATGTAAGATATATATAAGTGAGAATCCATGATAAAAATAAAGATGGAATAATATGCAATGAGAGAAATAGAAATATACGCACTAGAGGGCTTGGTGGACAGTGGATGGATGCTTCTGGATGGCTGGCGCTATAGGGTGCTCAAGCGCAGAAACACGCGCGCGCATATACATCGCGAAGCATGGGAATGGTGCGTGGGAAAGCTGCGCCTCATATAGGAATTGCTGCAGACAGTACACAGAGTGGTGCTGCAAGTTGGTGCTGTATACTCCCTAGTGGAAACTGCCATATCATGCTATGAGAGGCATGATTCTCTACAGTGGGTCGGAAATGAACATAGGTAAATGGATCAGTAATCATACTGGTAATAGATATAGCTGAGACAACGGAAAGAAGGAAATACCGAATAGGCTGTGTTAACATTATATGCACAGGAAATGAATTAAGAAGCTTATCGTATATCAGATAGGAAACGGATCTATACATCGGATCGGACCAGATCGGACATGGACCGGATGAGATGCATGGATATATAGGATGTGACATTAGGGTGATGGGACAAGGATGAGTGATGCAGGCTAGCTGCGAAGGACAAGGGATCTGGACATGGGTGTGTGGATGTGGATATGCAGAGGTGCAGGGATCTGGATGGATAGAGGACTGGGGACATGGATAGGACATCCAAAGGTCCAGATGAGGCATGGGAATATCATCGGATGTGGGTCCGGAATGTGGAATATGACAAGTTTGAACTTACCATGTTGTCAAAAAAATGAAGGAAGGAGAGATGACCTGGGGTCATCCCTAGGTATATGGTCAAGATCATCAATAAAATGAAGGTTGATATTCAGGCAATATGGTTGACAATGCTGCGAGATCTGATTGAAAGGCATGGAGTAGGATTCTGTAGGATTGCCACTTGTGCAGTCATCTTGATTACTAATTCATCTAAATTAGGGAACCATTGTAGACTGTTATAGGTCCAAGTATACTACTGCACTCAACAGTTCTGATTGTCTGCAAGCAAGATAGTAATCTTCCTGGTCCCTCCCCTCCATTTTCACCAGCCCCAGAGTATGTCATATAAGTATATGTCAGTCCTTCAATGTCACAGGAAGCCCAGGCCCTGGCACCTCAGTGAAACAGTCAGGAGCACACAGTGTGTTCCATTTAAACCCAGGAGGCACCCACTGCCTCTACTTGGCACACAGCATGTTCCATTTCAACCAGGGAGGAGAATCCTACCTCCACCAAGCGCATGGCACATTCCATTTCAACCGAGGAAGATACCTTTGCCTCTGCTGCATGCATGGTGTGTTCCATTTTAACCCAGAAGGCACCCACTGCCTCTATGTGGCATGCAGCACATTCCATTTCAACCAGGAAGGTGAGTCTACATCTGCTAAGGATGATAGACCCTTTGGCTTATGAATGGTCTGTCTGCATCCCACATAGGACAATAGACCCTTCAGCTCATGGAAGGTCTGTCCATATCCTCCATAGGACAATAGACCCTTTGGTTCTTGGAAGGTTTGGCCACATCCTTCATAGGATGATAGACCCTTCAGTTCTTGGAAGGTCTGACCACATCCCACATAGGATGATAGACCCTTCAGCTCATGGAAGGTCTGTCTGCATCCTCTATAGGATGATGGACCCTTCATCTGCCTGCATTCTCCATAGGACAGTAGACCCTTCAGCTCATGGAAGGTCTGTCTGCATCCTCCATAGGATGATAGATCCTTCAGCTTGTGGTAGGTCTGATCAATACTGATCTGCACTGCCTCTGAGATGCACATGTGACCTTAGCCACAGTTTCAAATGAATATCAACCTCAAGATCTTACACTAATTCCACTGGATCTTTTCTCTCAGAAACCGGCTGGTAATGATAGGATTTTTGTGATGCAACACACATTGTTTATTTGCCATGGAGTCCATTACATGTCAATGTGCACATTTTTTGTTGGTTTAAACTTCATGTCTACACTTACAGAGTTTCTGCTCACAGTTTCAAATATGAGCTACCTACATATATTCAGCTGATGATTTTGATGCCACGGCAACTTTATCTCAACCAGCCGGTTCTTGGATCTGCTAGTTAGAGGTGAAGATACGCCACCCAGTAGTGAAGGTAGTCATATCCCCTTGATTAACAATATCAACTGGAATGATCCCTTGTTGTACATCATGCCACTTACCAATGATGAAATTGCAGCTTTCACTCATGACATAGCGGCCACAAACCACCCCCTTCCAGAATTGCCTCCCCCCACACATGTTGCTGGTGCGAGCACCTCCCCTGCTTGCACACCCTCACCTAAGCCCTCTGAACATGATCAAGGCCTGGTAAGTCTCACCCAGTCAGAGGTGTTGGACACCAGTCAAGAGGTGCCAGAGTTACTCCAACATGAAGCAAACACGTCCACATGGGCAGCACAAAACCCAACATGAGCCACCATCCATCCTTGGATGCCACCCCCTCAACTGACAGATGCCCAGAATGTTACAGCCACTACACTGCCCCATCATTTTCTCTTCTATTCACCCTGCAGGACTACATATGCTCATCTTCATTTCCGTTCTTCTTCTCTTCTTGACTCTTCACAGAATGCCTGGCAGATTATGCATGTATATCTTCTCTTCTTTCTGATCCCCATCTGAACTTCTAGACTCCCTCATGTCGAACATGAGGATCTCCTTATCTCTGACTTCCTTTCTTGTACTTTTACAAATGACTCTCAGACTGGTCTGTGCACGATTCCTTACCTATTTAAACCCTAGCTACTTCTGTACTCTTTCCTTAACTTGAATCTACTCAGTTCTCCTCGATTCTCTCTTAGGACCAAGGGATCCTACCGATCTAGCTTCTTGCAAGAAGACTAGCCATTATTCGATCACTTAGACAGAGTTCTACCTCTTGTCTAAGCTCCCTCTTGATACTGTACATTTGATCTCCCTTTATTGGGATTGTTACGGAAGAACTATCTGAGTTCATAACACAGAAGGCGTCTTGAAAGATCAAGAGGGACCAAACGATAGAGAAAAGGAAGCACTTACATAATGCTGTCGCTGAATACCTGGAGGAACAACGAGTGAAGATTGAAGTGCTCTCACAAGCTCATAGTGTGACTCCAAAGGCAATCAATGACATCATTGGGGGTCAGACACATTATCACAATTCTTGCAAGATGCAGGTGAAAAATGCACTTGTTCACGCTAAGTCAAAGGAGATGAATGCAGGTATGTAAAATACATTTGTTTGATGGTACCACAAAGCGTATATCATGTCAATTAGACCTACCTGTAGGGTCTCAATATTTGTTGGTGGAGCTCCACGAAATGGTCGCAAGTGACCCCAAGATGAAAGACTTGATGAGGGAACAAGAAGCCACCTACATTTCAGCACTCGGCAAGCATCATGAAAAAAAGTCGGCTGGTGTTTGGTCAAATGATATAGCAGCTGCACATGATGTTGTAGCTACAATGGATAGGATTGTCAAAGAGGTGAGTTTGCCCGAACCTGGACTACAATGAACTAAACTCATACTTTACTCTTTCGAAGCTGGACAACCTGCGAGTTCAGACTGGGGTCTATGCGACATTATTTGTCATTCATGGTCACATTAACGATACAGTTCAAAGTGCGATGCATGGGACTGATAACTCAGAAGATTTCTGGGAGGATGTATATGAGCATCCTATGGCTGATTTCCTCAGGCAATATGAGCAATGGGTGTGCACCTAGAATCAAAGTGCGCATTTCACATTTATGTATATTACCAGCCTATTCAATATCCTGCAGATCTTAATGAACAGGACTCTTTGGAAATGGTGTGGAAGCAGGTACATAAAATGATTATCCATGGTCTTGGTGAGTGAGATCTTGTTTTGTATGTTGTAGATGAGGAATCTTGACTACAGGCGTAAGCACTTAAAATAAATGGGTGCTCAACAGCAAGACCAGGATATGAGACAATGACTCGACCCAAAGGACAACTACTGAGAGAAGTTCCTCAAAATAAAAATGGAGGTAAACTCTATGAGCTAGGCAGGTGCTAACAGGTGCGAGAAGGTAATGCACACGAACATGAGGCAAAGGCACACAAGATGCGTGCATGAGCAGGAGGTTCAAGAACGTGCGCGTGCAAAGCGAAGGCGCACCTAGAATGTTAAGGGAAAGATCTTCTTTCAAGAGTGGATACACAGGTGGGTGGTTGGCAAGAGAATCAGTTCTGATATCAAGTGAGGAGGTGATCTATACACTTTCCAGTACACAAAGATAAGGGGAAAGTAAGTACCAGAACCCAAAAGAAACCCTTCTGTATTTAAGAATGGAGATTATGCTAAGCGGCGCACTTCTGAGTGTGCTCCCAAACCAAGTAACCATATCAACTCTAATTATAACTAAGTTTAAGTAGACTTTCTATATGTAGCGTGGACATTGTACCGAAGATTTCATTAGTTCATGAATGAGATAAGAATAACGCACCAGCAAATCAGTAAGGACATGGGACGGATGGACAGACAATAGTGCAAAGACCTAGGAGGAGGCGCATGAATGCGCGTGCGAAGTATGCATGACACAAGTGCAGATAGGGTGCGCCTGAGTGCGCGCAAGTGTAAATAGGGTGCACAAACACGTGTGTGAGACTGGTCCTTTGGATTAGAGCTGGATCATATAGAATGGTTGGATAAGGGCTGCAACTTGGCATTGGGATGCACGAGTCTCTACAATGTGCTATCCTTGATTAACGTCGTTTGTAGTCAAGGTGACCAGAAAAAAAGATATTGTCATGAATTACCATAACTATGAAACAGCCATTGTCGAGACATACAGGGTATGCCTGGTGGGGTGGCCCCACAGCATTAATTTCATTAGCCCCTCGAACATTGGGACTGTGGGCAACATTCACAAGCTGTGAGATGCACTGAAGGCACAAACATGCTACTGGACTGTTCTCTCACCAGCAGAAATCAAAGCTCACACTGCTGAACTCAAAGCATGCTGTTCAGCTGGAGATGTTGTTTGCAAGCCACAAAAAAAGCATTCAGATGCTGGGGTACCTCAGAAACATAAAGCTGCAACTAGCACAGGTCCTAGTAAGGAGAACCAACAAACATTGAAAAGGGCAAAAAGGATTTCTGCCCAGCTTCCTCAAGGTCTAAAAAGTGCTGAGTTTTTCCAGTCATCTGATGAAGGGGTAGTGCTGCCAAAGTCTGGTTTGGTCGGGTTCATCACCTCATATTTGCGAACCCTGAACTTGACCAGTGGTCAGGTTCAGGCAAGATGGCCAAACCTCGAACTGGATGCCTTTGAACACGTTCACAAGAGTTCGGTCCAGGTTCAGAATGGGTTCAAACCCTCAAACCATTGTTTCAATTACTAGAAAATGACAACAGCATTGTACTGTACAAATAGCTACCAAATTTACTTGTCATGCACAACGACATGGTTATCATAAGGAGCCGAAAATTTGGCCTGGACAGTTGCAGAGATATGGCCTTGACGGTATGCACTTTTGAGTAACTGAAGAGCTTTGAACGTTGCTGGTTGCAAACAGCTACAATGTGCCATGCCAGTAATGCCGCCACTTGAAAATGCACGCTCAGATGCAACAGCCGAACCTTGAATAGCGAGGTAGTCCTTGGCGATGCGAGAGATGGTTGGGTACTGGATAGAATGGTGCTGGAAAATATTAGTATGCAAGTAACAACAATCAAACAATGATACATACCCCCCACCAGCCCACTACATTGTCAACTTCCTCGAGCGGTGCATCTAGGTAGTCCTCAAGCTCTTGACAAGGCCTTCGTGTGGCTGCGTCATTGACGACACGTGATTTGACAGAGCTGCGCATCCAACTATGGCTGTAGGAGCCTTGGCGAGCAAGCACAGGTGGCAAAATTAACATATGCCATATCAGTCGTCTTGCAGTTTTGAGGTATTGCACGATCGTGCATCACAAGACCACATTGTTTGCAGTGGTCCTGATAAACTGGGAAGTGGCACTTGGGATTGCGTGCAATGTGTGTGCGTCGAGTCGAGATACCACCTTTAAAGAAGCACTGATGTAGAACAACATTGTTTGCCTTGCACACCTCACACCACCACCCGTTTTCTAGCTCCTGGGTGTGGGGATTAAGACGGCCTTTCTCGAAAGTGAAGACTGTCGTTAAGTCAGCACTGCATTCGTCCTTCTTGAGAGATTTGCAGTCTTCGCGATCCTGGTCACCAAGCTCCTTCATCTTTTGGTAAGCTTCCTCGTTTGCGTTCTCATTGTCTTCCTCGTCATCTGTAAAATCTTCAAGTGGAGGTGCTTCTTCTTCGTCGTCGTTGTGCTCTTTGTTTCTGGTGCGCATGAGTGCTTTCTTGGGTGCGGGGGCAGCAGGAGGTCCTACAGCTGACCATTTGGCTGGGATAGTGCTGGCAGTCTCCTGGATCTTCTCTGTAGGCTTGACAGCACAGCCTGAACGATGAATGAAAGAATTGAGAGTGCTGTTGGTTGCAGGAGGGGGAGGGAGGATGGTAGCATCATCATCTGGGTCATGGATCCACTCCATCTCTTCGGCACTTTTCAACGAACCGTCAGGACGACAGGCTGGTGCAGACAACTCGAACATAGTTGCAGTAGGGAGTGCAAATGTTGAACCTATACCACAAGTGAATACATATATCTTAAACTAAATAAAAAAAAGTGTTGCGCACCTTCAAGTTCCAAAATGACAATCCATTGCGCAAACTTGGTGGAAAACCCGCGAATCACCACAGTAGTAGGTATATTCTGAGAGAAAAAACATTAGAAGTTAGCAACTTATCGAATGAGAGACGGTGAACATAGTACTGGTGCTTCAAGGTGTTGCATAGCTGGAAAAGCACCCTTGTTGCTAGCGCAATGTGGGGAACACTACTATAAGTAGAAGAGAAGGAATGGAAGATGGTGAGCGCACTACTTAAACTGACAGAAAGCCTCACGAAAAACATGCAGCTGGAATTGTGCGCATGGCACAGGTTTGGACTGGTCCAGACGCGTTCAAACCGGTCCACATTTTTCAGTGACAACACTGAACCCCGAACCTGTTAGGGGGTTCAGTCCAGGAGAGAGGCCAAACCTGTGACCAGACCACTGGTCCAGTCTGGATGGGTTCAGGTTCGAACCAAGGTTTGTGACCAAACTGCGGCAGCACTATGAAGGGGGGTGACGACAAGTAGTAGTAGTTTATATTACCTTAGTCTAGTCTACAGACCTATACAACTCAGTCACGCATCTTAGTCATTGCCTGTGCATGGGCCGTCGAAACCCGTCGTCAATACGTTCATCTGGGTGTGAGATATCGAGATGTGGGAGCTCATTGTGTCGCACAGCGAGCTCGGACCTTAAACGACATCAGCAACACGTCACGGCATTTGCCGTTATGCCGGCGGCACCCAGTCCCGGTACGAGCCTGTGAATCTACAGCGCTATATAAAAGTCCCTCGTTATTGGAGAGATATTGCAGGAGGCGCTGATTGACTGTATTTGCCTCGTATTAGAGGTGCGAACCCTATTTATTATCACCTGTAACTACAGCCGTTATGTGGGAGTCACAGGTGAATAGAACGTAAGACGGAGGACACCGCTATCGGATGGAGCAAAGACGGGCTGAACAACAGATTTTTAGAGTATTTAGCTTTAATGCGATCATCCGCGGGAACAAATGCCGGCTTCGGGCAAGTTCAAGGAATGCACCTCGATCACCCACGGATTGCGAAGATTTGGGACTTTTTTCATGAAGTCGCAACTACTAGTCGATGGGTCTTATTGAACGGGTCTAACATGTATTCAGTTGAACTACCCTTTTTACAGCTTACAGTTTCGAAACAGCTAGTCCTGCTCAAACGCCGAACGTTGTCCTGCTTGTCCCCGCATTACAAAAAGCCGTCGATTGATAATGTCCTTCAGATTCTTTGTCGCGGGCCCTCAGCAAGCCAAGCTGTACTATCATAATTATTACACGCGACAAGTCAGTTTGTTCTCAGGTCTCAGAAGTTAGATGGGTCGTTATGCCCATGATGTGGGTGCATAGGCAAGTCGTTATCTGCCGGGATGTGACACTGACTCCGTTTGTTCTCAAGAGTTACATATCGTGTGGGACTTGTAGACCCCTGCGTTCCTGTCGAGTACGTATTGACACAGCTTAATATACGAGGCCGCATGGGCCGCGTGCGTCCCGCCGGACTCTCTATTCACGATCAACAATTTTCAACTTGGGCCCCCTCGACTATCTCCAGCACTTCCCACTGCGCATCTCCATATGTACAAATAAACAGTATAGCCGTCGGGAAATCATCTTCCCACAGCCGTTGGAGCACAAATGTACTAAAGGGATAGATTTTGACCTTTCATAATTGTTAACTCAATCTGTGATCATGATATCTGGTGTAGCTATCTGCTTAGTTGCATTAATTGCCTACATAGCTTGGCGTAACACACAGCGGTACACTTTGAAAGACATCCGTGGGCCTGCTTCGCACTCATTCTGGCTAGGTGACACTCGATCTTCTTTTCAAACCGTGGACATGCCTCATATACGTCTGCAGGAAGCGAGAAAGTAGTTCGAAACGCTCAACAGGTGGGGGACCTGGAATTTCAATGGGCTCGCCAATATGGTTCCACTTGGATGGTTAAAGGATGTTTAGGGGTAATGTCACCAAGTCTTCCGACATTCCACCACTCACGAGTTGCATTAGGAGGAAATTCTTTGGACCGCTGACCCTCATGCTCTGCAATATGTCTTTCATACGTCTGGTTACAGGTTTTCAAAGAGAACCGTCGTCACTGAAACGACGCGCCTCTTTACGGGGGAGAGTATTTTGACTGCAGACGGTGCGTTTTTAACCTTTGCTATCTTAGTACACAACTCATTGTCTTTCAGCCGTTGATCATCAAAGGCACAGAAAGATCATGAATCCTGCTTTTGGTGCTGCTCAACTTCGAACATTTTTACCTGTTTTTCGCCGTTTGGCAGCTCGGGTAAGGTAGTCAAGAAGTTTCATGGAAAATTGGCCGTTTATATTTCTATCTAGCTCTCACAGAAGTGGAAAGATATAATTCAATTAGGAGACAAGTCTGATGGATGTATAGTGAACGTCAGCGAGACTTTGTCCAGAATGACGTTAGATGTCATTGGCGAAGGTGTGTACTCGAAATATGTCTCATAGGTGTTGAATTCATGTGTATGGATTGCAGTGGCTTTTGACTACCGCTTCGGTGTCCTGAACGACAACGGAGTAGATAACGAGTTGGTGCAAGCGTTCAACAATCTGTTGTATGTTTCGCGATTTTCTGAGTCAGGTCCTATGTTAACACACGAATTCAGCATTGATACGCTGTTGAACCCATCTTCATGGGATATCATCTTCAAGTCAACCTGGAGATTTATTCCGCAACCGGTTTTGAAGTACTTAAAGTATTTGCCTTACAAAGAGTACCGCCGTTTCGCGACATACCTGCAAACAGCCATTCGAACAGGAAAGACCATCATCAACGAAAAAGCAGCTGGTACCGAAAAGGGCAGCAAGGACATCATCAGCATCCTCGGTATGTTCCCTGCCGAGGTATGATTCATGTATGATCGCTTACCAACCTCGGTGTCTTAGTACAGTCCAACCTCATGGAAGATGCACGAGCTCAGCTGAGTGAGAGAGAAATATTGTCACAGATAGCGTGAGTGATGGATGGCATCGCGAATGATATGCCAGTTATTAATTGCCATATTCTAGCACCTTACTGGTTGCGGGTCATGATACTACCGCCTCATCTCTCACGTGGCTGCTATATGAACTCTCAAAGCACCCAGAGGATCAGCAGCGCATCCGTGACGAGATTAAAGCAGCAAGAACGAGTGCGGCAGCCCGTGGCGATGATGATTTACTGCCCAGTGATTTTAATAATATGGATTTCACTAATGCAGTTATCAAAGTTTGTCCACCGCTTGTTTCCAACATACTATTCTCATCTTCATTTATCACCAAGGAGGGACTCAGATTGCATCCTATAGTTCCTACATTGATCCGGGAAGCAGATTCAGATGATGTTATACCACTTTCTCAGCCAATTGAGACCAGATCAGGAAAGATTATCAATGAAATACCTATCTCGAAAGGCCAAGGCATCACAGCATCTATCTGCACTTATAACAGGTTGGTTCGATTGGTTATTGAGTTGACGGTCTGTAACTTAGATTATATTTCCAAGGCTCCCAAGCGTTTGGGGAGAAGATGCAGACGTGTGGAACCCAAGCCGTTTCCTAGACAATGACAGGGAAAAGTCATCGTTGGGAGTTTTCGCCAATCTGTGTGTATCTTCATTCATTACACTCTCTCTTGAGCTAAATTAGTCCGACACTCTCAGAATGACTTTCTGTAAGTTATTTAAAGTTCTTGCTCTCTCAAAAGCCAATCTAACGTGTTGTAAATCAAAGCGGCTGGTCTCCGTGGTTGTATCGGGTAAGCCAAAAAGCCAAAAACGAGTAGTTTTATTGATCCTCATATTTTTGTGACTAGCTGGCGTTTTGCGTGAGTTCATGATCAGAGATACTGACCATTAGACTCACTCGTGAACTACAGAGTTTTGGAGATGCAGGCCGTGCTCGTGGAGCTTGTCGAGAACTTCGAGTACCGATTCCCCGAAGGTGCCGAGATGGTCCGATTGAATGCTGGACTTATGGTCCCTATGGTTGAGGGCAAGATGCATGAAGGTGTCCAGATGCCTTTAGAAGTCAGTGTCATTGCATAATTTAGGATATCTCTGACAGAGGTGGTGGGTGCGGAAGATGACATTTATAATAACTTGCATAGCATATGCTCAACGCCTGTTACGTCTCGTATCTCTTGGTAATCACGGATAAAATAATGCGGACTATCATATACTTGACTTTGAGACGTACTGTGATGCATTATTGCCTTGCTATGAAGCAGCTCAGCAAATGGCTCAGAATCCAAGCCATTTGCTGAGCTGCTTCATAGCAAGACAATAATGCATCACACACATTTTTCAAATTACCCGATCAGACATTCTATGCGAAAATAGGTCAAGAGAATGTCATATCGTATGTCAGTATAAAGCACAGCAAAACAGATGGAGACGGAAGTAATCGACGAAGAGTGTGAACAACAGGATCGAGCTGCGAAATACGCGATGGACGTGCAACTTCTGTGTGATCCCAGGGTGGAGTCGCTACGGCCCAGATCGGTAGTGACTGTATGTAGCGCAGTCGTAGTGGAATTCAGTCATAAGTATAGAACTTCAATGAGGAGTAGTATCGGAGAGACAAGGGACCTAAACCAACAAATGCTCACCTTGTACTCAAAAGTGTCTCTTTATATGTCAAGAGTCCGGCGACTGTCGGCTGTCGTCGTTCTGGACCTTCATGCCAATATATTGCAATGCCAAGAATCCTGACATGATTGCCGTCCGACGAAATGGTACAGATACAGAAGGTAGGATTGGAAGCGGATGTGACGCGGGAATACGGAAACCAGTGTGAGACGACAGATGCATGAAATGTGGGGGTAGCACATGCCCGGGCTGTGAGGAACCGGAGGTTGCAGGAAGTTATTGTGGCAAACTCTGCGGTTGGCCTAAAGTTGAAGTTGCCGAGGTGGCACTCGTTTGTTTGCCCCCAAGAAGTCCTGCGAACCTTAGCTGACTGACGGTCAGGATTTCCTGTAAGATGTTCTTTGATTCGTGCAGTCAGATCAATCATTGTCCCATCTCTGGGCTGCGAAGAAGCACCGGCGATAGTGAAGAGGTCGTCCATGCGTTGGTACGATGAAAGCAAGCGGTCGAATACCTTCGTACTGATGTCTTCCTCAATGCGCAAGATCCGAATTCACGAGCTAGTCAATCCTTGACAGCTTGCTCTACGGCTGGAGGAGCTGCAGCGATTTGAAAAATCCCTTCGAGACACATGCAGACTCTTGCTCTAGTCTTCAAGCTTTAAAAGCCTGCTGAGTGACCTGGACAACAAAATTGGCATTGCAGGAACTCGTGTACAGCTACTTGCAGATGTCATTTGCAGAATCTGCGAGCGCGACCTGGATCCTGGACTCGTAGTTGGGGTCGGGAGTCGATAGATGTCATCCCGTGAGCCCAGCCGAGTGTTCACTGGCCTTGCTCAGACTGCAGCTGGTTTTTAAATTCAATGTCCGACGCCGGCAGCCACGGCAGGTCGTGATTTTTTGGTGCTGTCCTGTTGAAAACATGAACTCTACCATTGATTTCTCAATGTATTTGTTTTGTTTCACTTGGAATATGTGTATAACATGCTCAGCTGTGAAGTAGCTAAGCAATTGCTTTTATATAAAATTGAAACAAAAGTTACGAAATGATAGTGGACCGTTATGATCACCAACAGAGCGTAACCGCTTATTATCACAAAGTAGATTCTCTTCCCCCAGCCGCCGCGCCGCGAATTCAAGCCCCTTGAACGGCAGATGTCTCTCCCAGTGTTCTCCCTTCCGACTTTACCTGACGCGCCGCCTAAATCCATACTCGCTTTACAAGGTCTTGATCAAGCTTTAGTTGAAGCTGAAGTTGTCAATCCCTCCTCTCGACTACCTATAATACCCGCAGGAGACGACGTTCTCACTGGTTTATCCGAAAGGACGAGAAGGCGCCTCATAGAACTAGGGATTACTGAACTGTTTGCTGGTAAGATCCATTATTCCACTTGCACACATATCCTGACAACTCTACAAGTCCAGACTGCACTTCTCCCTTTTCTGCTAGGTTCTTCCACCACGCGGAGGTCACTGTACGAACCGTTTGACCTGTTACGCGATGTATGTGTTTCCGCGCCAACTGGAAGCGGAAAAACACTCGCATATGTGCTCCCAATTGTCGAGGTAACGACTCGCGCAATTTTCGGAAGTCTTGATTGATTCGATGAGGTCAGATTCTGTCAACAAGAATTGTCACTCATCTCCGTGCTCTTATCGTTCTCCCGACGCGTGATCTAGTCCTGCAAGTTCGAGAAACATTAGAAGCGATTACAAAAGGACGAGGTTTGAAGGTTTGCTTGTTTTTGTCTGGTCCTCAGTCAGCTTACATTCCGAATCCGCGCCTAGATTGGTTCAGCCACCGGACAACACTCATTCGCTCACGAGCAGTCGCAACTAGTTGCGGACATGTCAGCCAAGTACGTTCCTCTCTGGATACCAAGCCGTGCTTTGTACCCGTACTGATGTTTGCGGAAGACTCTCTGGTGGATCGAGTAAAGTTGATATTTTGATCTGTACGCCAGGGCGCCTCATTGATCACCTTAACGGAACACCCAACTTCTCTCTACAACACCTTCGGTTCTTGGTCAGCCTCTTTGGTCTATCATGCTTTTTCTTGACTGATCGCCTCTTTTGCTAGGTGATAGATGAAGCCGATCGATTGCTTGCTCAGTCATTCCAAGACTGGCTAGCTCAAGTTCTTGCCGCCACGCAACCATCTCCCAGGATGGCCCCTGAGACAACTGAAACCAAAAGCTCAACTCTCCTCTGCGATTCTCTTGCCCCCGCTTTTCTTCACCTCCACAGGGAAGTAGACTTACACATCGATATCGATGAAAAGAAACATGCCTCATGTCAAAAATTACTGTTTTCTGCAACACTCACCAGTGACCCGGGAAAGCTTGCGGCTCTGGACCTCCGAAATCCAAAGTACTTTGTTGTGCAAGGTCTATCTGAAGAATCAGAAATCGATGGTGTTCCCAATATTATTGCAGAACGGTTCACTATGCCCGAGGCACTAAAGGTACGTGACAACAAATTCAATCCTACCAGAAGCCCACTCATAAATCACAGGAACACATGATAATCTGTGAGGCTCCTCAGAAACCATTAATGCTCTTCCATCTTGTGCACAACCATTCCGTCCGCAATGCACTTGTTTTCACGAAGTCGTCCGAATCAGCCTCTCGTCTTGTCCGTTTGTTCGAATTTTTCGAGGCTGCTATATCCTCCAGCGAAAATCCAATTGTCGTTCGGTCGTATTCGAGTGATCTTCCGACTAACGAGCGCAGGACCATATTAGAGAAATTCAAGGCCCAAGAGGTCCATCTGGAAGTTCAACGCATTTTGTTTCTGCGGCCTGATGTACTAACCAGACTTTAGGCTCATATGCTCAGATCTCATATCAAGAGGTATCGACATTAGCCATGTATCACACGTAGTCAGTTACGACGCACCGGTGGATATAAGAAAATATGTACACCGGGTTGGTCGAACTGCTCGCGCAGGGAGAACTGGAGACGCTTGGACGTTGGTTGAAGAACAGGAGGTGTGTCAATTCACAGACCAGCATAGGCCATTTTCGCTCATCGAACTTTCTAGGCACATTATTTCAAATCTATGTTAAGAAGTGCCGGTCACCTGGGAAGGGTCCAGCGAATGAGAATATCAGAGAAAGACACGGTTTCATTGTTATCGGCGTACGAGGTCAGTACACGTAATCTATTATTCCCGCGCATGTGTGAACGATCGATGTGGCACCCTCTCAGATATCTCTACGGAGCCTCCGGGATGCGTACACACGGTAGTTTCCATCAACCCTGTTAACTGGCCGACGTCGACGTCGGCAGGCTTTTGTAGAGGATTGACGTTGATCGCGATCATGTCCCCTACTGATTGCATGCACCGATGGCATTACATAATAGTCATCACAGCCGTTTTAAATTAGTCATCTATGGTTCATGTACCCTGCACTAGATCATATTCGATCAAACTTAGTAGGTTATTGGTTATTTTAAGCGACGGCCCGAGAATTTTATCAGCAGTATGACGAGCTTGCGTGGATTGGGTTAGGCCGGACTTGCACATACTTGACAATTTTGAGGTCAGCCTCTCTTTTCTTTGTATACAGCCTCATGGCGCCCACTGAACGAGTCAAATTTCAAGATGTTGAGCTCGATAGCACTGAGAAGGCTCAGGTATCTGAGTCGGAGTCCACGTCAGACAATGGCCGAACCGTGCAGTCGTTCATCTCTCGGTAAGTACTCCCGACTTGTCTCGAGGTTGCGGTTGTAGGCTTCTGGCCTACCAGTAATTCGCGTTTCATCTTCCGCTTTGTATCGTTAACCATCTCTCCTAGACTCTTTTTGTTTGGGAGGAATAGTAGTCCTCCTCCCCCAAAGAAATCCATTCATGACGCAGATCTCATCCCTGAGGCCACGGCTGGCTTCGCCAGTCTTCTATGGTTCACCTGGATAACGCCTCTGCTTTCCCTTGGCTATGCTCGTCCACTCGAGTCATCAGACCTTTATCGACTCCAGGAAGAACGCGGCTCTTTGCCAATTGCCGAAGCTATTTTAGCATCGTTCAAGACTCGGCAAAAGAAGGCTGCCGAATACAACGAGCGTTTGACCAAGGGCGAAATTAGCCCGGGGTTGAGGGGTTTATGGTGGTCCATAAAGGGCATCCGCAAAGAACGCGAGAAGCAATGGAGGGAAAAAGACGGAAAACGCAAGGCAAGTCTCATTTTAGCAATGAATGACAGCGTTTTCTGGTGGTTTTGGTCTGCTGGTATTTTGAAAGTCATCGCCGACACAGCACAAATCACTAGTCCCCTTGTCGTCAAGGTCAGAACTTTTCTACAACATTACTTCTCCGATCATTCATGTTGGTGTCTGTAGGCGATCATTAATTTTGCCACGGTGTCTTACACAAACCATCTAACTGGTCAATCAACGCCTGCAATTGGCCAGGGAATTGGCCTTTCATTTGGCTTACTGGCTTTACTACTCATCGCGTCATGGTGCAGCAATCACTTCTACTACCGTAGCATGACCAGCGGTGTCCTTCTTCGTGGTGGTCTTATCACGGCGATATACTCGAGATCACTTCAACTATCCGCAAGAGCTCGCGTCAACTTAAGCAATGGAGAATTAGTCAACCACATATCCACTGACGTCTCCCGGATAGATTTCTGCATGGGCTACTTCCACATGTCATGGACGACTTTGATTCAACTCACTATTTGCTTGGTCTTATTATTGATCAATCTCGGCCCGAGTGCACTCGCCGGTTTTGCGCTTCTCCTTGTCGCGACGCCCGTCCAGACCTATGCTGTAAAACGTCTCTTTTCCCTTCGCATGAAAAGCATGGCGTGGACAGACAAACGTTCAAAGACTTTACAAGAGATCCTCAGCGGCATGCGTGTCATCAAGTTTTTTTCCTGGGAAGTTCCATTCCTGAAGCGTATTTCTGACTATCGACGGAACGAGATGGCGTACGTGAATATGCCATCGATTGCCCAGGTCTTTGTTATTCATCCCCCATCCAGATATATCCGCACCCTCCTGATCATCAAATCCGCGATGAACGCCGTTGCTATTTCTCTTCCGAGTCTCGCTTCTGTCATTGCCTTCGTCACATTTTCGTTGACCGGACACAGTCTTACAGCAGCGAATGTATTCACTTCGTTGACTCTGTTCAACTTAGCCCGTTTGCCTTTAATGTTCTTACGTGTGTCATTCATTGTTATTTGCAGTTCGTAATCTCACATATCTTTCTAGCCTTGTCTCTGAGCAGTATTGCTGACGCAGCCACAGCATGTGACAGACTGCTGGCTGTGTTCGAAGCAGAGACGCTTGACGAAATACTCGCCATAAACTGCGACCTGAATGCCGCCGTCAGAGCTGAAGGTGTCAGCTTTACTTGGGATGGTCTGCCCCCTCGGCCCGAGGATCTCAAAAAGAAGGCCAAGGGCAGCAAGATGGGCATGAATGCGGGCAAGCGAAAGCCTCCTTCAACACCTCCACCAGCTCTTGCAGATGATGGAAATATCTTCAAAGTCACGGACATTGACTTGGAAATTCCACGGGGCCAACTCGTTGCCATCGTTGGTGCCGTTGGCGCAGGAAAAACCTCCCTCCTTCAAGGTCTGATTGGCGAAATGCGACGGACTTCTGGTAATGTTGAATTCGGTGGCTCCGTCGGTTATTGTGCCCAAGTCGCTTGGATCCAGGTGAGTTTTCTAATTGGTCTTGGCATCGGTGACTCAGAGAAATGTAGAATGCAACCATTCGGGAAAACATCTGTTTTGGTCGTCCATTTGAAGAGGAGCGTTACTGGAAGGCTGTTCGAGATGCATGCTTAGAGCCTGACTTGGAGATGTTGCCCAATTACGACCTTACAGAAGTTGGCGAGAAGGCAATGTCTGTTCTTCGTCTTGCAGGACTACTAACCAATGCTTTTCCATAGGGTATCTCACTCTCTGGTGGCCAAAAGCAGCGTATCAACATATGTCGCGCGATCTATTGCAATACCGACATCCAAATATTCGACGACCCACTGTCTGCTCTAGATGCACACGTCGGAAAGGCAGTATTCCAGAATGTACTGAAGAAAAATACAGACAAAACTCGCATCCTGGTTACTCATGCCCTCCACTTCCTTCCTGAGGTCGACTTTATATATACTCTGGTTGACGGGCGCATTGCCGAACGTGGCACATACGCCGAACTCATGGCTAAAGACGGTGCATTCTCTAAATTTGTCTTTGAATTTGGGTCAAAGGAAGATTCTACGAAGAAAGAAGAGAAAGCAGCGGATGGTGCAAAGATCGAAGACATAAAGATTCAGAAAGGATCCGCTGGGAAAGCGATGATGCAAGAGGAAGAGCGCAATACTGGTTCCATAAAGTGGGGAGTATACCGAGAGTATGTCGCAGCAGCTCACGGCCCTGTGCTCGTGCCGCTGTTTCTACTCTCTGTGATCCTCATGCAAGGCTCCAGTGTCATGTCTTCATATTGGTATGTGATTTTCACACCTCGTAGTCATTTCACTAATGTAGCTCGTTAGGCTCATATACTGGGAAGAAGAGTGCGTGAATATCACAGACCCCTATAAATTGAAGTACTCACCACTCCCATAGAAAATGGCACCAATCGACAGGATTTTATGTGAGTTCTTCCGTTGCACAACACCGAAGCTCCACTGATGGTTGTCAATGCAGACTGGCATCTATGCCGCTCTTAGTGTCTCCCAGGCGTTGACAATGTTCATGATGGGAGGTGTACTTGCACTACTCACTTACTATGCTTCCCAGCAGTTGCACGGGGTCAGTGCCTTGAAACGTGTTGGTGGATGCTGATTTTAATACCATTCGCCAGAGATCAATTCAGCGAGTCATGTATGCCCCGATGAGTTTCTTCGAGACAACGCCTTTAGGCCGCATCATGAATCGCTTTACCAAAGGTAAGTTCGAAAAGATTTTGACCATCTGTATCTTCATTTCTGACACAAGTTGGAAGATATCGACACCGTGGATAATTTAATTGGCGGTGAGCACTTGTGCATCGAAATCTTTTCGTGAATCATTTCTGATGAGAATAAATCCTGCGTTTTCAGATTCCTTCAGGATGCTCGCATCAACATCATCACAAATCATCGGGTCAATCATTCTCATATCCATCATCATACCGTATTTCCTCATCGTGGCCTTCTTCATCTTCATCTGCTATTACTATGCTGCACTATTCTACCGTGCGAGTGCACGCGAGCTGAAGGTCGGTCATTTTGATGAAGTTTGTCGAATTTCTACTGACGCAGAGGATCACAGCGTTTGGATGCACTCCTGCGATCCTCGCTTTATTCCCACTTTTCTGAGTCATTATCGGGCTTGACTACCATTCGCGCTTACGGCGAATTCGACCGATTCCGCGCAGAAAATACTCAGCTCATTGATGTCGAGAATCGGTAAGAGCCGTAATTATACGCGATCTTGATCATTGTTGATGTTTTTCAGTGCTTACTGGCTGACGGTTGTCAACCAACGATGGCTCGGCATACGCCTTGATTTCCTCGGCGCGTTACTGACTCTCGCCGTCGCACTGTTGACTGTTGGAATTCGATTCAGCATCTCTCCAGGGCAGACCGGTGTGACGCTCTCGTATATAGTCATGATGCAACAGGTACTAGTTCCGTTGTTCCTTTTTGTTCGAGTCTTATTTGACGATCCACTCAGTCTTTTGCATTCATGGTCCGTCAAGTTGCTGAGGTTGAGAACAACATGAATTCCGTGGAGCGTCTCGCGCACTACGCGAAAGAGGTCGAACAGGAGGCCGCGCATGAGGTCGAAGACAGCCCTGCGCCAGCCGACTGGCCTTCTCGTGGCGAAATCGTCATGAAGGATGCGGTTATGAGATACCGCCCAGAGTTACCACCTGTTCTGAAGGGCCTCAGTATGTCTGTCTCTCCTGGAGAGAAGATTGGTGTCGTTGGCCGGTGAGTAGCTTTTTGTTCTGTGTAACTCCTGTGGCTTATGGGATGCAGGACTGGTGCTGGGAAATCATCCATTATGACCGCCATCTATCGCATGGTGGAACTAGCATCTGGGTCGATATCCATAGATGGCGTGGACATTTCGACCGTTGGTTTAGCACAGCTCAGAAGAAAGTTATCGATTATCCCTCAGGATGCGGTAAGCGGCATGCGTAGCTTTTGTTCAAACTTGAGCTGAATATGCGACGTGCTGCAGTTTCTTTGTGCGTGATAACGCACCAAGTGTGAAAACCTGTTAACTGACCGTTTCAATAGTCTCCGGTACTCTCCGGACTAACCTTGATCCTTTCTTGCTACACGATGACGCCAAGCTTTATGATGCAATGAAGCGGGCATATCTTGTGGAGTCAGACAGTGATCTTCTGTCTAACACATCGCTCCCTGCTGAAGGGCAGTCGGCGCCTAGATTTAGTCTTGACAGTCCTATCGACGACGAAGGCAGTAATTTGTCGATTGGACAACGTTCTCTTGTCTCTCTTGCGAGAGCTCTCGTGAATGACACCAAGATACTAATTCTTGACGAGGCTACGGGTAAGTCTGATATCTACCCTGGTAGCGGATACATTCTCATTGATTTCTATGTAGCTTCCGTCGATTACGAGACCGACAGCAAGATCCAATATACCATTGCCAACGAGTTCAAAGAACGCACGATCCTGTGCATTGCACGTAAGTTCGAGCAGACTTGTTGCTTTGCATTGGCTTGAATCACATATGTAGACCGTCTCCGGACTATCATTGGATATGACAGGATATGCGTGATGGATGCTGGGACGATTGCTGTACGTCCGCATGTCTTTAAGTTGGCCTATTCCGCACTGACCATTTATTCAGGAATTCGATACTCCTGTTAATCTCTTCGCCATGCCAGATGGTATATTCCGCGGAATGTGTGAACGATCTTCTATCACTCTTGACGACATTCTCTCTGCATCCAAGCATGCAGCGTAATTTGAGCGTAATGCCTCATACCTAGACAGTACTATAGACTACACACAGTTATTGCACTTGAAATTTAAAGTGATGTTGTATGCAAAGATTACATACTAAAATACTTACCTGCTAACGTTCTCACGCATGTCTTTTGGACGCCCACCATCAATTAACGTCGGATTCAAAACTTCCCCTCCAGATCGCGGTTCTTTTCCTCTGGACCATGATGGTTTGGCTCGCTGTCCTCATCGTGACATGACTAACTGATTATAATATACAGGCGAATGCAAGGAACAGATGATGCAATACATGGCTTGCTTGCGCAAGAATTCTAGTGAATCCACTCCATGCAGAGTAATGAGCAAACGATACCTTGATTGTCGAATGACCAAGTATGCCAACGTCTTTTTTTGTGCTCTCAATAGCTCACATTTGTTGCAGAGGACTGATGGAGCGTGATGAATGGAGGAATCTCGGACTAGTCAACCTTGAGGGAGGTTCCGCCGAACTAACGCGCACTCCATCCTGAATGTATCTACACCTGCTCCACAAAACGAAATCCATGGAACATCGCAGACCTGACGAACATCTGGCTGAGGCGTGAGTTGCGACGAGCTGCAGTAATGGTCTAAGCATAACAATAAGCCGTTCCAGGTCTGAGTATCCCTATCAAATATTAGCGCACGATCTTTATCTCCTGACCGTGGACTCTGGAGCGCTTGATGTATGAAACTAGCTTTTTCCATTGTCGTGACTCACTACGGCATGAAGCTACTCATATCGTATTGGCTGTTCATCACGCACGTTCCTCTTACCAACCAATTCACCACCGGAACAATACTTTGATACCGCGGTCGTCTACTTGCATTCAATGGGTCGGCGCACGTTGCCATGAGTCGCAGAATGGCGCGTGCTACTCTAGTAACGAAACTGCAAAAGCAGCAGTGAATGACCAGTACCTTGCCTTGCCAGGAAGTGAACGTTGCGGCCGCCTGTTCAAATCGCTGGCAGCTGGAAAACATCGGGATCTTTTACTTGAACGTTCGTCTCGACACTGGTCGTTTTGAACGTTGATCCGTAACCAGTGTTTTGCCGAATGCCGTGGTGGGCAATTCGAGAGAAAGGAGAGATCTTATATGAATTATGGACCGGCTGAGGTGGAAAAACAGATCCATTTCCCTTCATCATGTGCATTATATTTGTCTATGCCCTCGTATTCACAGAGATTTCTCTGGTTTACGCATCACCATCGCAGGGTCCATTTCGAACTGTGTCCAACAATCATAGTTCTACGATGTCCAGGTGCGTCAGACTAGTGCACTCAAGGTCATGGCTTGTACAAACCGTAACACAAGCTCATCGCGGAGGAGGAGGAAACGTTGTCGAGAGCACTCTACGGAGCTTTGCATGGTATAGTGGATGAGGTCGATGTTTGATTCACTTCAAGCGAATTCCCGTCACAGGGGCCTCATCGACGGCGCCACCACACTCGAACTAGACAACGGCATTACTACCAATCTATCACGGTGAGTAATATGGCTCTGTTACTACTGCTCCATACTCTAAATTGCCTTACCAGTATCAAAATTTTGACTGGCGAACTCTGGTATCCATGAAGATTTGTGTCTCATGTTCGTCCACTCTGCTTTTTCTGATCATCAGCTGAAGACATTGGATGATAAACTTATAACTTCTGCTCTTATCGATGGGTGAGTGAATTTTGAGTCAATACATTGCACGCCAACTGTTGCCATTCAGGGACACGGCTTTTACGCCGCGTGGCTCAACCTCCCTGTGGCTGGCTGGCCTACGCCTTGAATCATTTCCCGGACCATCACTGTCCGAGCAGATAGCACAAGCCGCTCATGCTATACAAGCTGATATTTTATCTCCCACTGAAACCCTCCTCATTCCCTCTTTGTCCCACGAGGGATCCTCTCACTTCACAACTCCTGAAATGGTTAGCGAAGCTCACAGGCTTGGCATGAAAGTTGTACCTTGGACTGTGAGCACTTCTCATTTCTTCACAATAAACTATATCCACAAATCACCTATTGCAGGTAAATGGCTTGGACTGTGCCGAAGAGCTCTTCAAGAATGGTGCAGATGGAATTATTACGGATTGTAAGTTTCAAGTTACAACAAGTATCATTGATTGCTCATGCAATGCATATCAGACCTAAACATTGTTAGGTGGTGGGCCAAACAATAACGACTTCGGGTGGTGCCTAAATATCCCAGACAACGTGTCTTCTCCTGCTTATACCAGCACATGTGTTAGTGTTTTTGATGTGATGCACTGAAGGATAGATTTTCCCCATTTGTATAAGATAGTGATATCACATTCTCAGTATATGATTACCAGGTGGCAGGCAGCTTAGATTTTATCAGCCACAAACCAAAGACCATACAAATCAGGACATTACTACCATGTAAATAAGACATGTACCATCTACATTCTATTACACTCGGAATGCATCAAGAAATATGGAACTTCTGTAGGCCTATTGAAGGCTATTGAGCAAATTCACAGACTGAATTGCATCTGCTAATGCCCACAATCTGCTTCTCATTGATGGTCTTGGTCCCAGAAGTTTGCATGAGCATGTCTAATGATTGAAATGCTGGAGCAGGGTGTCCTAGGTGCAGTGGCAGGAGTCTTGGCTTGTAGTCGGTAGTCCTCGCACGTGTTGTAGTCTGTCCTTGATAGATAGAGCAATAGCCTCCTGCTATAGAGGTCTGGCCTTGAGTCCCTTGCAGACCATGCTTGTTCCAACATGAAAACTGTAGATCCTGGGAATGCGGGATGGGACAAAGCAACCATAAAGACAAAGAAGCGGTGCTGGTTCCTTCCGAACACTTAAGTATTGCCACCACCGGTCATCAATTACTATCTTCCATGCTCTTTCATTGGCCAACAATTTACTGATTAGTGATCTTATTACTGAAGTACTGAAATCCTGCAGAACATTAAAAGAAGATTATATTTTGTTTTTGAACAAAATCCACAACACATTGTTGACAAAGGGTGGACAATACTAGTATGTGCATGAAGCAGAGGATTGATAAGCACATTCTGAATTTTCACATTTAACACTCACTCACAGTATATAGGATCCAACCTGGCTGTACCTTTTCTCCATCCCTCGTATTGGTGTACTGGTATGCTAATTATCCTGCTTCCCTCTCCCAGCAGGCCATAGAAAGGTGCACTAGTGTTTGTGGTGAATCATAGTATTTACTCTCATGAAGAACTGACTCACTGTTGAAACTGGTCACTTCATCTTTGTCCTCTTCTGAAGATTCACTGCTTGCATCAATTGAGCTGGCAGCTGGCTGGTGCCATTCTGGATGCAACGATCTAAACCAGTCTCTTCTACTGGTTAGCTTGTCATTCTGTAAAATTTAGTCAGTTCCACATTCCATTCATAATAGAAATGAGCTCACTTCTAGTTTGAGGATACTATGGCATTTGCCCCGGTGCTTGATCCAGAGTTTGGGGTAGTACCTGGAGTGTTTGTCAAGACAGATGATTTTGCTGCATCCACAGCACTGGATGGATGTGGGTTGTACATTGTTGGTGTATTTGTCATTCTCCAGGTCTTCTTTCCGCTCATCCTCCTTTTGTCTCCACTTGCTAGAACTCCTGATGATGAAGTCATCATGATTGCCATTATTGACACCCCAGCTCCTAGGAGTAAGCTGTGCAAGGCTCGGCATGTACTGTGAGCCCTAGGTGTCAGTAGGGGGACATGAAGGGGAGAGCCCATGGAAGCACCCTGTACAGACCAGATAATGGTCATCAATGAGGCAGTTGACTGTGGGCCAGTCAGTGCCATCATCATACACGAAAACGGCTGGACACTCTGACCTGCCACAATGTATGGTGTAGGTGCAGGTAGGCATTTTGTGTGTGGTGTGGTTCTGACTGGCAACATGGTCATTGTTTGTCGAGTACATGGCAGCTGAGGGACTGGTGGTTGATATTTGCATTTTATGTGCTGGAAAAATTGCTCTTCAGATGTAGATGAGGAAGTTGTTGCAGTGGCACAAAGTTTTATTTTCTTCTAAGGCCTGCCTTGGAGTTGCATTGTTCACCCTTGAATACATGTGGTAATTTTGTTTTTGATTCTGACTTCTGTTTATTGGGACAAACATACCTTATGGTGGACACTAACTAGTTTAAGGGGTACCTCTGCAACATTTGGACTCGCAAATACCCCAGTGTGAGGGTATCTCCTGGAGACATGTTGTCCATCAAAGATGGGGGACTGAGCTCCCTATCATGCATGTCTATGTTGTAAGGTACACATGCCACTCCAACCAGGCAGTCACTGTCATGACAGTCATTCTTAACTGCCGATGTATAATCTGGAGCTCCTACTATCATTATTCTGGGTAAATTCCAATGCTTTCCAAACTGCAGGTATATTCTACTTGTTGTGAAAGTGAACCTCGTCTACCATGATAGCTCCAGAAAAATTCATCAGCACAGAAGTGCTGGCCGCTGCCAGGAGCACTCTTCAATTTTCCCACATGCATAGAACTGTTTTAGGCCTACAATGGGGATAGTGAAAACACTTCACATGATGGTGCCTTTCTTGCTGAAGGTCAGTCCAGCCGCCATCTTTTTGTCTAGTGTTGTTACATGAACAATGCCAGTTGCTGCATATATAGTTCTTCCAAATAGTGGGTAGGACTTGAATTAAGCTTGCAAGAAACTGTACATTCAGCACCCATGCTTCCATTCAAGTGGCTTGTTGACACTGTGGATAGTGATTCCAATGAAAATCATTGGAAAAAGTACTGATGCTGAAATTTTCATTAGAACTTCTACTGAAATGGCAGGTAGTTAATTTCATTGGAGTGCTGAATCCAATTCAGCACCAAATTTCAGCACTGTTTTCAGCGCTATTTTCCAATGAATCCAATTCTCCAGCTTTGTCTGGCTTATGGAGAGTCGGAGGCACAACCTGATTGTGTTGGGCTAGTCTGAGCATTAGTGCAGGGAGAGATGCAAGCAGGCAGAGCTGCTGGGAGGGCAGGAAACCTGCTCATGAATTCAGTCGTGCACTGACTCTTGTGTGGCATGAATCAAGATAAGCATCTTTATAAATTCTAATAATTACAATAACACCAAAATATGCTCAGGCTACAGTAATGTAGACTGGTGACCAGCCCCTCCATGAGGCAAACCATCAATAGAGGTTGGAGGGAGTGGCAGGTGGGGGCAAGGAATAGGAGATAATGAACAAGAGTTTGAAGGATGCCTTGTCACTGGTAGGAGAAGGGTGGTATATATTAGGAATTGTAGTGAGACTTATCAAGGATGCCATGGCTTAGTGGTAGTGATGCTATGTACGTTGGGCCTAAATGTACAGAGTCATCCGTTCCATTCCGGCCATTGGCAAATTCTAAATGGCTCATATCATGACACAATATATTGTGTGATTGGTGTGACGTGTCACAGTAATTAGTGACATTTATTTTTGTCATTTCCGAGCAAATTATTTCAGAGTACAAATTCAGCGCAAATGTCACTGAAATTTCAGAGTAAAAATCGGAACTTTCAGCACCTTGTACCATGAATTTCATTATATTATCACCTGATTTTACCTAATGAATTTCATTGGATTTACTATCCACAGCGTTGACCCGCATAATTCAATCCGGGGTGGAAATCAGTCCTGGTTGCAAAAATGATCTCACCAGCTTTGTTGGAAAACGCATGATCAACGACTTCCAGTTATACAAAAGATGGTCGATCTGGTAGGCTAGTTGAACAATTAATCGGGCTCGAGCTCGATTACCGAGCCAGTATGTGACGAAGGCAGACTCATGAAGTTGAGGCATCCTAAACGCTCTTTCAAGAAGATCGCTGATATTATTAAAAAACAACAAGGTCACATTTACCGTATCTGAATCATTATGTATCTCCACTCGCGTCGTGAATGCCAGAAATACTTACCGCCCTCCAGGAACATTCCTAGGACTACCCGCTCTTCTGCGAGCAGGAAGCTCTGGAGTCGTAGACGGCCTCCGAGAACTCGCATTACCACCCTCCGTTCCAAGGTTGAGCTCAAAATCCAATTTCCTAGCCATTTCCCTGTCCATTTCCTCCATCTGCCTCCTACGCTCCTCCTCATGCGCCTGCTCACGACGGGCAAGCTCACTGTCCAATTCTTCTTGCCGTCGCCGTTCCTCAGCAGCCCTGTACTCCCGCTCGCTTTCTTCCTGTGCACGCCTTGCAAAGGCAAGATCTGCTTCTTCCTGCCTGCGACGCTCGGCTTCCTCCGCTTCAAATTGAGCACGAGCGAAAGCAGCGTCGGCAGCCTCCTGATCAGCGCGCGCCTTGATGCGAGCAAGCTCAGCCTGCCACCTTCGTTCAGCTTCTTCTTCTTCTGCGCGCTTGAGACGAGCCTCTTCTTCCCGTTTGTGATGGGCCTCTTCTTCTTGTTTGCGACGAATCTCTTCTTCTGCACGCTTCCGACGAGCCTCCTCTTCCTGTTTGCGACGAATCTCTTCTTCCCTTTTGCGACGTGCTTCCTCCTCTCGCCTGTTCCGCTCCTCCTCTTGCCTCCGACGCGATTCCTCTTCGCGTTTCCGACTCTCCTCTTCGTCCCTTCGACGCGCATCCTCCTCGCGTCTTATCCGGTCCTCTTCTTCTTGTTTACGTCTGGCTTCTTCTGCCTTGCGCAGTTCTTCCTCGGCTCTCCTACGTGCCTCCTCTCGTTTGAGTCTTTCTTCTTCCTCCAGTTTGAGTCTCTCTTCCTCCTCTCGTCGCCGTCGTTCTTCCTCCTCTAGTTTCAGTCTCTCTTCCTGTTGTTGTTTCAGTTTCTCTTCCTCTTCTCGTCGCCGTCGTTCTTCCTCCTCTTGTTTCACCCTCTCTTCCTCCTCTCGTCGCCGTTGCTCTTCTTCTCTCTGTCTCTGCTCCGCCTCCCATTTCAATCGTTCCTCCTCACCTCGTTTTTGTTCCTCAACGTCCTTCCATCTCGGTTCTTCATCTTCCTGTGGCCTGCTCTCTTCTTCAACAGCTTGAGGTTGTGCTTCCTCTTCCTCGTGCTTCTGTGAGTCTACCTCCTCAACAGCCATCCGTTCACCCACCAAATTCCGTCGTCCTTCATCCTGGGCGCGTTCCTCTTCGCGCTTCTTTTGGTCTTCTGGGACTTTAGGTACGGAAGAAGAGGCAGGAGGCAGGTTCTGGGGATCCTGGGAAGGGGAAGTTGGAGTGGCTCCCAAACCAGGTGCCGGTGAGACAGTCGGCGCGGCGTTCTGATATCTTTGTATAGGAGGAGACTGTTGTTCGCCTCGTGCTGCCACCGGGGTCACGTGTGGGCTTCCAGCGAGTGGCGGTGGCGGCGGTGGCGGAGAAAAATATGGTGCTCTGGGAAGAAGTTGAGATTGGGGAGGAGGAGGAACTGGGGATTGCACAGGGGGAGGCAAAGGGAAATAGGATTGTTGTTGGTATGGCTGCTGCTGAGGTGGTGCGGGTGTGTGTGTCTGAGGTTGCTGCTGGGTTGAATGAGCATATCCTTGCGGCTGCGGTGAAGGGGGATATGGTTGCTGATTGGGAAGTGGAGTGTATGACTGAAGTGGTGGAGGTTGGTATGGTTGAGCCGAGTAGCTCTGGGGATGGGGGGATGGTGTTGGCTGATATTGTGGTGCAGGAGGCGGAGCTTGATGAGGAGGTGGCGAGGGCTGATATTGCGGGATCTGAGACGGAGCCTGCTGAAGCTGATACTGGTGAGGCTGCGGAGAAGATGACACATATTGCTGTGGTTGTGGTGAGGGCGGTGGCGCATAATTATGGGGGGTATAAGATTGCTCATATGATTGAGGAGGCGGAGATGTTGTTTGTTGAGGAGGAACATATCCTTGCGACAAGGGAGCGTATTGTTGGAGAGGCGGAGAAAGTGTTTGTTGAGGGGGAGTATATCCTCGCGACGAGGGAGAATATTGTTGGTGAGCTTGGCCCGACAGGTAATGATTGGATTGCCATTGTCCTTGCTCACGATGAGGCTGTGGTTCCGGCGTATGGGGTTGTGCTATAGGAAGCGAGGGTCGGTAATGCTCACTCAGCGGATCGTCTGTCATAGCCAAGAGTGTGCGAACTCCTAGAAGTTCCGGAGAAAGCTCATAAGGACGCTCTTGGACAGGAGTCTGTAACAATGATATTGGAGTTGGTGGAGTCGCGTAGAACAAGGGCGAGTCGCTCGCGCCTCCATGATTTGAAGCAGAAGTCCCCGAACGACCGGCACGTCCGGCAATCCCTGGGCGCAGAATAGTTGGTAGATGACCAGGCTTTCTCTGGGGTACTAAATCGTCCTCGGGAAGAGGGGGGAGCACATCAGTTTTGATCTTCGGGGACTGTCGGTCGGAGGGAGAAGGGGATTGTGATGAGGCATTGGGCTGACCTCTAGCAGGAAGTAAAGATGCAGGTAGTGTACTAGGGGGGATATAGCCTGTATCACGGAGCTGCACAGGAGTGGGATTCAGCGCAGATGATGGTCCGCCCTTGGGTGGTACAGGATTATATGACTGCGGCCGTGTAAGACGATCTGATTGTTTGATTTTCGATGGACGACGATTAAGAGGGGGAGGACCATTTGCATAGAATGTCATTTCAAGGTATAACTCGCCTCTCGCTCCGCCTGAGGTTTCGAGAGGAACCCAGTCTAATAAGATAGTTTAAGCATACACCAAGCCAGGATTATAAGTCTCTCACCATCGAATTCACCCGTTTTCAAAGTCGATTCGATATCGACAATCCCTTTGCCTAAGAGCTTATCCTCAGATCGAGGCTCATCCTTCCAGCAAGACACTTCCAGCTTTCTGTTGACATTGTCCTTACCAGGATCTACAAGAACAGGAAAGCGGAATTCTTCATCCCACACAGGATGCTGCCCGCCCTTGGGCTCTGGCTTGGTCCGTTGAGTCTGGCCAGAAAGAGATGCTTGCGCATATGGATCTTGCTTGTAGAAAGAAGGTTGGTGCAGATGACGAGCTTTGAGGATGACTACGATCAGCGTCCCAAGTTCCTGCGATTGTGACATGGAGCAAATTAAAGACAGTTAATGGTCAGAACTGCGCTTGTCACTAGCTACTGCAGTGTGCACCGCCTGCTAAGTCAGTCCCAAGTGCACCCAGTCTAAGTCACGGTACGTTACTGTGAGCTGTGACATGTGACACCACGCGTTTCTGGCGGTGGGAAAACGCGTCAATAGATAGCAAGACGCGCACGGTCGAGCTCATTATCGAACACGTTCACCACAGCTTGATGTCGGACAGAGCAAAGCGTGCAGATAGACTTTCTGCTCTTGCGGAACTAAAGCGAACTCGTGAAGGAGGCGCGCGCAAGTGGAAGGTGCGATATTGCCATTTGGCTTGAAACCGTATCTCGAACGCGTCTTCACAGGCTCAAGAGGATGTGGCCATATATGATGAGGTCACTGAGGACCAGTATAAGAAAATTGTGCGAGGGAGGCTGCAGAAGGATGACTTTGTCGTGGACGACGGTGTGAGCGGTTATATGGACAATGGGATGGACGACTGGACGGGCGCTGAGAAAGACGAAGATGAAGATGACGAAGACGACGAGTACGAAACAAAGAAAAAAAAGAAGGGTGAGTTTGATTGTATGTCTATACTTATAATATCCGACTTTGGCTTTTCAGCGAAGAAGGGCAAGGATGCTGCATCCAAGCCTAGAGCGAAGCCGAAAGCACCACCACCTACTGCCAAGCCCTCCATCAGCGTGTATCGCCCAGCTGTCTCAGCAGAGCAGGAAGATGACTTTATGGCCAATCTTCTTGGAGGCTTGGATGCCGTCTCAGCTCCAGCTGCAAGGAGGCCAAAGAAACGCAAGCCCTCTCCGTTATCAGATCATGAAGACATTAACTGCAATTCTTCTGATGGTCTTATGGACGATACCACCTTCAGCCTGCCATCAAGTGATTTCGAAGACGACTTTTCGACTATGATGAGCCCTAAGAAGAAGCCACGCACAGCAAGTGGTGCTGGAATCACTCCCGCGATCGAGCGAATGTGCAAGTTGGATGTTCATAGTGGTTCGGAAAATGATTTTGATAACTCAATGGACTTTGAGGACATGGACATGGATGCCTTTATGGATGTTGATGACGAAGATCTTGATATCAAACCGGCCAAGGGGAACAAATCTATTCTCGATGGCATGGAAACTAAGCCCAAGGTCAACATTACTTCGGCACCAACCAAAGCGGAGCCACCTCCAGCACCAACTTGGCTATCTGTCTACGACTCCCTTGCTGTCACTTCTGATGAAACCTTAGGTTCTGGCTCTTCCTCCTCAACTTCTAAATCTTCTGTCGACGCTCTCGAACCCGATGGCACCCTCCGCTTTTTCTGGCTAGATTACCTTGAACATAATGGCAAGCTCTTTCTCACTGGTAAAATCAAGGACAAAACCTCCTCGACTTGGGTATCCGCATGCCTTGCCATTGAGGGGCTTCAGCGTAATTTGTTTCTACTCCCGCGTCCGCTACGCGTTGAACAAGAGGAGACCGAAGAAGGCGAGTATGTGATGCAAGAAACTGACGTCGTGCCAAGCCAATCAGATGTGTACGAAGATTTTGAGCGAGTACGGAAGAAGCTTGGTATCAAGGGGTGGAAGGGGAGATGGGTCCGGAGAAATCATGCATTTGATGAGAAGGACGTACCGAAGGAGGGAGAATGGATGAAAGTATTGTACTCTTTTGAAGGTAACCCTCAATTACCGAACATGTGCGAAATACTCACTGTATGTGGATAGAGCCCCAAGTCCCTATGAACGCCTGTTCGCCTAATATTGCTCGGATATTTGGGACGAACACAAGTGCTTTTGAGCTTTTTGTGCTCAAGCGCAAGATCATGGGGCCGTGCTGGCTTGCCATCACCAATGCGGTTATCGAGAACAAGGGTGTAAGGCTGCTCAGGAAAGATTCCTTCGCTCTTAGCTGATAATACATTCATGAAGATTTCGTGGTGCAAGTTCGAAGCCACGGTGTCAGACCCCAAGAACGTGACACCCATGGGAGACAGCGCTCCAGAGCCTCCCCCTTTAACAATAATGAGCCTCGTAGTACGCACCGTTGTCAATCATCGCGAAAACAAGCGGGAAGTTGTTTGTGCCACGGGACGCATATGGCGAGATGGTCAGTTGTCTTGCAGCTCTACTGAAGAACATTGCTGACTTGATAGCGCATCATGTAGTTCAACTTGATGATCCTACACCCCCCGAGCAACTCCCGTGCTCTGTGCACACGTTCGTCCGTCCTCTCGACAGCTTCCCTACGAAATTTGAAGCACAGGCGCGAGCAAATGGAAAGGGCTTAATCTCACCAATGAAGAACGAGCGGATGCTGCTCAACAACTTGCTTGGTGGCTCTCTCTTTCGATTGCAATGCTTTTCAATCGTTAATCGGATATCCTACAGTCACGCTGCACAAAGCAGACCCCGACGTCATTGTTGGTCACGACTTTCTCGGTGTTTCCCTTGATGTCCTCCTCGGCAGAATGAAGGACCTCAAGGCGGATCACTGGTCACGCCTTGGGCGGTTCAGGCGCTCGAAATGGCCACTTATAGGACGTCAGGGCACAAACATGCGCTTTTTAACTGGGCGCCTGCTTTGTGACCTCGCCAGCGATGGTGCACGAGTAAGTTTCACATCGACTTCTGTGATACAATGACTGATGAATCGGCGTCAGAGCATGATTGCCTCCACGACGTGGTCCCTCACCGAGATGTGCAAAACTCATCTCAAGTCAGACAGGCAGGACATTGACCCAGATGACACCGCAGCATACTTTGATGGTACCGTGTCATCCCCAGACATGCTCATGACGTTTGTGCGACATTGTGAGCTCGACGCTCATTACCAAATGGCCATCGCATCGAAGGTGCAGGTTCTGCCTCTGACAAGACAGCTCACAAACCTTGCTGGCAATGCATGGTGAGTTCCTTGTGGTCGGTGATTTGGTTATTAATGAATCTTGGCCTCAGGAACAAGACGCTGAATGGTGGTCGGGCTGAGCGAAACGAGTACATTCTTCTGCATGAGTTCCACCGCTTGAAATACATCTGTCCTGATAAGACATACGGCAAGAAAGTGACAAAAGTAGAGCCTGAAGCAGATGACGCAGACGGCGAGGGCGGCGGGGGCAACAAGTCGAGCAAAGGAAAACGGGACAAGTTCAAGGGTGGCCTCGTGTTTGAGCCGAAGCGTGGACTTTGGGACAAGTATATCCTTGTCATGGACTTCAACTCGCTGTATCCGAGTATCATCCAGGAGTACAACATTGACTTCACTACCGTCGAGCGCTCGCAGGAGGATGTAAGTGACTAAACTTGGATCCATACTCTGGTGCTGACACCTGAGTGCAGGACGATGATGATCAGATACCAGACCCTCCGCCACCCGAGGTGCCTCAGGGTGTCCTTCCACGACTTATTGCAACACTAGTCAGCCGGCGGCGACAGGTGAAGTCACTTATGAAAGATCGTTCTATCTCGCACGCGAAGCTACTGCAGGTTCGATGGTCGATGTCGTCCCTTTGACTACTTGCTCATACTTGATCCTTGTCACAGTATGACATCAAACAACAAGCATTAAAGCTGACGGCGAACAGTATGTACGGCTGTCTTGGTTTCGAGTACTCGCGATTCTACGCCAAGCCTCTCGCTGCTTTGACTACTTTCAAGGGTCGGGAGATCCTGACCCACACCAGGGAGCTTGCCGAGAGTTTACAACTAGACGTGAGTACATCTCTGATACGTGTCAGGGGATTTCTCTGACTCATCATAGGTTGTCTACGGCGATACTGATTCGGTGTTCGTCAACTCCAACGTGACAGAGCTTTCTGAGGCACTAAAAATCTCTGCCGAATTCAAGAAGGCTGTCAACGATCGATATAAGCTTCTCGAGATAGACCTCGATGGCGTCTTTGCACGTCTCTTACTCTTGCAGAAAAAGAAATATGCAGCTTTGAAGGTGGAAGAGGGATCACGAACATCCACGGAAGTCAAAGGTCTAGACATGAAGCGTCGAGAATACTGCGCTTTATCGAAGAGCGTGTCTCAGTAGGTCATACTTTGTGTTTGTGTTGACTTGGTTTAACTCCGCACTTTCCAGATACGTCTTGGAACAAATCTTGTCTGGCGAACCAACGGAGGTTGTGGTAGAGAACATTCACGAGTATCTTAATACCATCGGCGAAAATGTTCGCGGCGGAAAGATCAAATTGGAGGATTTCATTGTATACAAGGTAGCCTTCAAAAACTCTTTTCAACGTTTCCTAGTCAATCTCACGCACGGCTCAGCGCCTAGGTAAAAACCCAGAAGACTACCCCGATGCTAAATCTCAGCCTCATGTGCAAGTCGCTTTGAGATTAAGAGCAAAGGGTGGAAGCGCCCGTAACGGCGACGTTATCCCCTATGTATTCTGCGTCGCTCCTGGTGAAGAGACTGTGAAGACTGCACAAGCAGATCGCGCCAAGCATCCAGACGAAATCAAGAAGGCTGCAGGGGAACTTACCGTGGATTACGAGCACTACCTTGCCAACCAGGTCCTACCACCTATTGAGCGGCTGTGTGAGCCTATTGAAGGGACAGATAGGGCACGGCTTGCTGAGTGCCTTGGTGAGCGTTGAAACACCGATGCCTGCAAACTAAATTCAACTCAACGTTTGTAAAAGGACTGGACCCAGGACGTTATCGTATCAGTGGAAGCACGCCGGCCGGATCAACGCTCACGACATTAGATTCCCTCGTTTCTGATGCAGAGCGATTCCGCGACGTGGCCCCATTCCTTGTACGCTGCCGCGGGTGCGCAGGACAGATGGCGTTTCCTCCGGTCTACGATCGAGATGTATGTGACCGCATCCCAATTTGTCCTTAGGACTGTCTGACATCGAACAGGCGTCGATTCTGTTGTCATCAGGGCCAACCTGCCCCGCGTGCAGCGCACCGCTGGGTTCGGCGAGCCTGCAAACGCAGCTTGAGGTGCAGATTCGGTCGTTTGTGGCACAGTACTACGAGGGATGGGTTGTCTGCGATGATGCAGCGTGCGGATACGAGACGCGGTCGATGCGGATGTATGGCTGGCGGTGCGGAGCGCAGGGAGGCTGTAAAGGTAGAGTGCAGTTCAAGTACGGGGACACCGAGCTGTACACCCAGCTCCGGTATTTTTCGACACTATTTGACACTGAGAAAATCATCAAGGCTGCACAGGGCAGCGCGAGAAAGGGTAAGCGTCAATGCAGTTCATGAACCGACCAAGATATCTGACAGTTTGCATACAGAGGAAATCGTGGCTGTTGCAGCAAACAATGACTCATTCCTCAAGGCGATGTCGAAGACAGTGGACAAATATATGGAACAATGTGGACGATGCTGGGTTAATCTCGGTGCATTGTTTTCTAACATGAACCTCTGAGTTCAGGTTCAAGGAATTGCGGATACGATATTCATATTGCTACAGTACAATAGTGTCTTAGGTTTACCTTTTGTGTCTTAACATCAGAACAGCGCTGCAACTTACAAAGGAATGTGTGAAACTTTCCCGGTGTCAGTTGATCCACATTGCAATTCTTCTCGGATTGTACGTCCCGCATATCGTCGTTTCCGCCGACAATTATCTTTGATCAGCATAGTTGGGAGATTTCTACTTGTACCAGCGATCTCAAAAGCTAATACAGACGAGTCTTTCTTGTGGGATATCGAGATTGGAAATACATGTACATTTTGTCCGAATCAAAGGGCGAAAGCAAGCAAACACAAGATATACATCAACCCAGCAGTCCTTTGACATATTTCAATAGCTCTCGTCCCTGCAAGATGTGCAATTAGTTTTTGATCGAGACTGTCTAGTTGCACGCATGAACTTACCCCATTGCTCTTTACACTCGCTACCATAGCTTCTACGCCTTCAAGCTCGTCGTCAATACCATGCATTATTTCGCTATCCCCTCCGGAAAGTAATAAGCGTGCATTCCGTTGCCGCTCACTCAAGCCGTGTCGAAGCACAACAGTCAGCATAGCACGCCAACCCTCGGTTGCACCATCTGCCGCTGCATTTGCAGAAGCAGGCGAGGTAGAAGACATGGGTAGTTTCGGTACCACCGTCGAAGGGACGACGAATGGGCAATACGATCGATGTTCATTCAGTACATCAAACTCCCTCTTCTTTGTTGGCGGATGTGGTAGCGGGCTGCCGTCTAGCGGTAATGAAGCAAACTGAGGTGTGAATGCCCAAAGGCCGACGCGTCGTTGGCACAAGGAACAGTGCAAAAGAGATGCGTCCCGGGCGCTTTTCCCGATGTCGCTCAGTCGTGGTGTTCGCGTGCGCACGGGTGTACCTCCCAACTGTGAGATACTAGTAAGTGGCGAAGAGGGCATCGGAGATGGTGAATCTGCCCGCCCCCAATGAACGGCACGTGAAACTGATGGAGATCTAGACAGAGACGGGGAAGCTGGTCTGGACATGGTAGCTATTCGAGAAAGTGACGAAGTGCGACTACGTTCCGAGGGAGGAGCAGGCGGGGCCAATGACCAGCCGAAGAGGGCAGTTATAATTGCGGTATCAGATGGCTCAGGTTCTACATCAACCTGCATTGCCGACTCATTCTCGGATTCTGATTGGGCCTGAGGAGGCTTGACTGAGGTAATTGCTGAACGAAGCGAGGCAAGCTGAGAGGCGGACTGATGGAATGAATAAGCACCACACAGGAAAATACTGCAGTCCAACCCACCAATGGATGTTTGATCATGACGTTTATCAACAGAGGCTCTAGAGAGCATGCATTGGATTTGATGTCCCGTGCCATGGCAGTCGTTGCTTGAAGCGGCACGCGGTAAATCGATGCTAATGAATTGGGTGAGGAAGGAGGCTAGGTAATCTTGACGAAAAAACTCACAATCACACTGCCTAGTACGCCAAGGACATCCGTCCTTGTGCATCTCTACTAGCTGGATGCGTTGCTTCTCAACAAACGCATTGGCTATGGTACGAAAGAAAAACGCTCAGCGGTGTAGCTTGTCATTTACCTACCTTCTAAACCTTACCGGCTTCTCGTGTCATGCCGTCTCGCCCCGCAACAACCCATGAAACATCACAAATTCCACACACTAGCCTGTCTTTGCCATCGTTTATCCAACCGCACTTCGCTGCAGCCACAGCATCAATTTGGGGCGGCTTGTTTGCGTATGTCGTCAACTTGTAGGTCGATAGGCGGGATAAAAATGACTGAGTGGATGATGGTCGGTATTCCGAGGAGAGCGAAACTGATACTGGAAGGCTAGGGTGTGCAAAAGGGGTAGCTCCTTTGCTCTTGGAGCGTGCCAAGATCGCAGCCAGGTGAGGGGCAGCCTTGGAAATATCATGCTTATCCAGAGTACTATTGAGAATAGAGCAAGACGAGAGCAAGTTCAGAGACTTCCAAGTCGTAAACCGCGAAATTTGACTGACTCGATGGGTGGTTTGGGGATGTTGGACTGGATCCCATACTTGGCGAGCGTAGAGTAAAGAGAGCGGGTCATGTGTGGTCGTTTGGGAGCTGTTGGCCGTTCGGGTAAGGTCTTCGCTGGAGCTACTGCACTGTCGAGGCTTTGGAGGGCATCATCGAATTTGCGCTGAGACATGCTGCTCAGTAGGGGCCTGTTAGGTTCAAATCCTCTGCTTACCTTGGTAGCTCGGATAGACATTGATGAGCTTGTAGAGCCCGAATCTGAACCATTGACAGAAACAACTTCTGTAGTCATCGATATGTTGAAGAGTGAACTAGTGAAGTTGAGCGTAGATGGTGGTCGTTTATCAAACACTCGGAGTGCCAACTGAAAATGAAGTAATACAGCAAGCACAGCCACAAATAAGTGATAGACGTTACGTCACAGTCAAAACGTATACCGACTGCAACATGCAATGAGGAAATTTTTTCAATAGTGTCTCTCCATAGTGGTAACTAAAGTCCATTATGATCTATCATTATGAACATGAGTCATGTGATCCTTGCGGCCCGTATTATTTTCGGCCTCCATACACCCTCTCAAACGCGCCACTGACCGTCGTTCTCTCTTCAATGTAGTCTTCTTCTGCTCGATCTTCAAAATCTCTACTACCGTACGCGCAGCCTCTACATCATTCCGTAGATAAAATGCCTTGATAAACATCTTGAGCATCGGCTTCGCATGCTTCTCAAACGATATGTAAGGTGGAAGCTTCGACAGCGTGAGTGTTCCACTGGTGCGCAGAAGCGGAGTGCTGAAGGGCGGATGGGAAGGAGAGTGAATCCCTGCGGGGTATCCACCACGAACCATGTGGTCGAACAGCGCACGTAAACGTTGATGATCGAATGCAGTCCTCCAGACTATCAGCGCCTTCAGGATGATATTGACAGTTATCCTGTCAGGCACAAACTGCTGGTACTTCACGAGGTTGTTGAGGAGTCCCAAGAGCTTCCGGACACGCCTGCCGTTTCTCGGGACTGGACGTGTAACGACACCGTGCAAAAGCGTGTTGCCTAAGATCGTCCGGCTTTTGGTGTCCACCTTGCTTGCAACACGACTAAAAGCGACCTTTGCAGCATGCGGTCGCCTAGCGTATATTAAACCTTGCAGAACTCTGTTGTATACCGGACCACTGCTCATACCGCTCTTGAATAAAGTCCCCGCTGCCCAGAAACAGCCACCTCGAAATAGGGTATGCGACTTGCGCCCTGTGATAAAAATATTCGTGGATAGGCGTCCACTAGCCGTCGCACCGAGGCGTGTATTGACCATGTGACGAAGGTTAGGAACACATCCCCGGTGTGTGCCAACTAAAATTCTCTGGATTCGCAACGCGCAGCGGAATTGCCTGCGGCGCAAAAAGAGGCAAACCAGCCGCAACAAGAACGAGAATTGAAAGAAGGCCGGGTAGAATTTGGTGACGTTAGCAATAATAGCCGTAGTCTGGGACCCACTGCCCCGAGTACATAGCTCGGCTAGAAGAAGCTGAAGATGCCCACGGAAGTGAATGGGAGGGGGAGAGATCGAGTAGAGTTTGCGGAGGGAAATCCCAATGTCATCGATCAGATCAGTGTCGTAATGTTCATGCCTCGTCTCCTTGAGAAAACGGGCAATGCTGCTCAGGAGGCCTCCCACTTGTATTCGGGAAAATCGTTCATGCTTAAGAAATCCCACAGCATGAGCAGGTGGGAGTGCCCTAGCTAGAAGATATGCGGTATCGACATCGACATCGATATCGATATCTCGTCCACTGCGGACAGCGATGTTGTACAATGCGTGGGCGAGCTCAACATCACGATGAATGAGGTCCTTGACAGCCGCAGACACTACAACACTTTGGTGTTGCACGTCAGTCGAGTAGGAACTCAACGTCTTCATGATGAATTCCGCTCCACACCCACGGACTTGCATCGATGTAGCAAGATGCATCGCTGCCATTGCTGCTAATTGGGGTCCCTCTACGGTGTCCGAAGAATTGCCGGTCCAAAGTCCGAACTTTATACTCGACTCCAGGCACGCTGCAAATAGCTTCGGATCCACTACTGCACCAGAGAGGCGAAAAAGAGAAGTCATAACAGCACGTGAAATGAGGATGGGGGGTGATTCATTGGACATGAGGTGCAGCCAGGACTCATGAAGAGAACGTATCATCTCTTGAATACGTCCGCGGAGAGCACGATCGTGAAGAAGGGCTGGACCCGCGGCTCGCGTAACCTCTTCGAGAATCGCAAGGGCAAACAGGGTCTGCCATAAGGATGCATATCCATTCAAAGGAAAATCAAGCGATGAAATAGCAATTCCACTGCCGTTGCAGCTATGAAGCAGCGAGCACAGAAGGAGATTGCTTCGTCGATGGACTAGTGGAACGTTGGATGAAAATGCCTCGTGCAGCAACTCCGTAATGGCTTTCGTATGGGGGGAGGGACTTGGTATGGGCAACGGAAATACCGAAAGAGCGGATGTGAAAGCGGTAGCATCAACAGGTACAGATATAGAAGCCCCCGCAGAGCCCCCACACGGCGACGGAAAATGAGTGACCCGGATTGAAATGGCTGATAGGATAGATTCCAAAAGCGCGGTGTCAGTGCCATGAACTATCCCCAGTAACACCTTCATAACTTTCGCATGAAGAAATGGATGAGTGAGAAGGATGCTGGTTATCGCATCAATGGCCCACTGCTTGTGAAGAGGGTTCGTGCTCGACAAAAGTGCTGTTAAATATGGAACGTGAACATCTGGATCGAAAACGTGTCGAGAAAAGTGGAGGTATTGTTTTCGGGCGCGGAACAGAGAGCGATCAAATTTGTGCGTGTCTGCTCAATTTAATTAGACCGAGCTATGAACGAATGTGATAAATTATCTTACAGCCGGGCTGGCCATTTTTAGAGGGGAAAAGGCTCGCCAACTCCGCGCGCATCGTCCAATATCTATCTGAATGCGCCAATGTCATGCCCCTCTGACGCTTTAATGATACAACCTCTTTCACAAATGCCCAGTAGTCACGAGACACAGGACTATCTTTCACATAAGGAAGGAGTGAACTAGTATACACACATGTTCTTGTCGAGTCAACAGACAAGGACCCAAAAAGACCAATTAAAGCGCTAAGCATTCCTGAGTCGAGCTGCGACAATTGGCCCCGTGCTTTTGCGGAGATGTAAAATGAATAAATAGTATTGGGTGTCGGCCTCCTGGAAGGGTCAGGAAGCAGGGTAGAGGACGTCAGGATTTTCCGGAGAGCACTTATAGCGCGAGTGCTATTGGACGGGCCAGACTCCCGAGGATCTTCTGATGTCATAAGAGATCGCCTGCTCTTGTCCTGAGTCCCGGTACTGCGGGGCAAGCATTCTTGGACATGGGCGCTAGCAGAAGACAGTAACCTAAAATTGAACGACGGTCAAGGTCACGCGTTTAATAATATGAAACTACAACTAAAAACCTGATTCTTTGAGCTCCGTCGACGCCGCCCAACACTCGGACGGTCGACAGACAGCATCGCAACATTCCATGGCATGGACGAATTGGGAACACGACGCGTTACACGTCACGTTACAAGGTGAACCTCGGAATTCCCCGGCGGACTCGGAACCTTGTTTTTTGAACTGCAAGGCATTTACCGGTCGATCGAAACTTTAGCGGGAACACCGGATACACATATTCACATTATCCTCATCTAGTCGGTCGCCTTGAAAAATCCATTGGCACGCTGCTGGTGCGTAGTGCTAGATGAGAATGGGTGATTTGGCTGACAGACATTCAGAGGTCAATCGGGAGGCACTGATTTTTACTTAAAAACAATCACATCTGTATATTCATGTGAGTAACATAACTTATCACCCTGTCTTGACATTTCAACTAGTGTGTCAGAAATCACAATGGGTGCTACTCGTGCGCAAAAGGAAGTTTACTTCGTCAAACTAAAGGAACTCATTTCCAAATATTGTGCGTTTTAATAGTTTTATTTATCCAACGATCCTTTTTCGAATAACGCACTTGCAGCCTCCATCTTCATCGTCAACGTTGACAATGTCAGCTCCAACCAGATGCACCAGATCCGTGTTGCTCTCCGTGGCAAAGGTGTCGTCTTGATGGGCAAGAACACCATGGTTCGCCGTGCTCTTCGTACTATCCTCTCGGAGAACCCCCAGTTTGAGCGTCTTCTTCCCCACGTCAGGGGTAACATTGGTTTCGTCTTCACCGACAAAGAGCTCAAAGAGGTCAGGGACATCATTGTTGCCAACAAGATTGCTGCCCCCGCTCGTGCTGGTGCTTATGCCCCCAAGGATGTCTTCGTCCCTGCTGGAAACACCGGTATGGAGCCCGGAAAGACCTCCTTCTTCCAGGCCCTTGGTATCCCTACCAAGATCGCTCGTGGTACTATTGAAATCTCGGCCGAGGTCCAGGTCGTTACCGCTGGTAGCCGTGTCGGCCCATCCGAGGCTACTCTCCTCAACATGTTGAACATCTCACCGTTCACCTACGGTATGACTGTCGTTCAGATCTTCGACTCTGGAAATGCGTTCGCCCCCGAAGTTCTCGACATCGACGAGCAGGTGCTCATCGACCGCTTCATGTCCGGTATTCAGACCATTGCTGCCATCTCACTTGCCCTCAACTACCCCACCCTCGTCTCGGTCACGCACTCCCTTGTCAACTCGTACAAGAACCTCATTGCTCTGTGCTTGTCCACCGACTACATCTTCGAGGGTGCCCAGAAGGTCAGCTCAAATTTGATTCATTTAAAATTGAGATGCTTCAAACATACACACTGAAAATGCTGACTTTAACGGATGCACAAATCTTGTTTCTGAATTTTTGCCGAGTTTACCGTGATGAGCAACGAAGCTAACTCTTCACGCAGGCAAAGGATTACTTGGAGAACCCTGAAGCGTTTGCTGCCGTTGCTGCACCTGCTGCCGCTGAGGCCGCACCCGCTGCTGCTGAAGCTGAGGCTGAGGAGAAGGCGGAAGAGAAGGAGGAGTCCGATGATGACATGGTAAGTTGCTCCTGGTTTGCACAAATAGAAATAGCCCTTACGCGCTGGTCTACAGGGTTTCGGTCTCTTCGACTAGATTACGCATCATGTACTGTCACGCATATCGTCTAATGCACATGCAAGCTGATAAGAAGACTCACTCGTGTTGATCAGATGATCCCCATAAATATATATAAGTCAAAAGAAGATTGCAAGGCGCCTATTCATACTTCTACGTAGACCTTTACATATATGGCTTGGAGATAATCATCCTCTCGTCGCTACACGTTGGATGATGTGTGCGCTTCTCACTGGCTTTTGTAGTACGGGTATAAAAGTCAGTGACTGATGGATGGTCTAAACTTGGACTAGCGGGACCGTGGTGCAGATTCCCATACGGTCATGACGCAAGACAGTGGAGCGCAGGCAGCTAAAACTCAACCCACCGTCATCCAGGGTCAATCGACAAGCGTCTTCATCCATCGATCTAAGCATCTTTCGCGATAGGACTTTGATCACACAAACGTTTGCCAGCCTTCTCGCTGCCCTTGTACCATTTCATCACGAGAGATCCGATAATCACCCGTATTCGGCCTCTTCTGCATGTTTCTAAAGAGAGCTGCTCACTTATAAATTTCATCTCTCCATGGCACCCTCTCTCTTCCCAACCTCCGCCGAAAACTTTGCAGATATGGAGGGCAAACATCTCATCGTCGTCGCCAACCGTCTACCCATCACAATCACGAAAGATGCTTCAGGCGAATACCACTTCAAAATGTCTTCGGGAGGGCTCGTATCAGCCCTCTCCGGTTTCAAGAAGTCATTGAGCTTTACCTGGATCGGTTGGCCGGGTTTTTACATTCCACCGAAAGACAGAGCTTACGTCGACAAGCGTCTAATGGAAGAATACTCTTGCCAAGCCGTATATCTTGACGATGACGTCGCAGAAGGGCATTATAACGGCTTCTCCAACTCTATTTTGTGGCCATTATTCCATTATCATCCAGGAGAAATGAACTTTGATGAGGAGAATTGGCTCATGTACCGTCAGGCCAACTTCCGATTCGCGGAAACAGTACGCTCGCAAATCACACCCGGGAGCATGGTATGGGTGCAGGACTATCACCTTATGCTCCTTCCCATGATCCTACGCGGCCTCGTTGACGGCTCATCCGGAGGGGATTACCAAAAGCAAGAGCTGACGAAGATCGCGGAAGGTATTGAAGAGGAAGTTAATATCTCCTCTGAGAGAATACCCGACGTCAAGATAGGGTTCTTCTTGCACACACCCTTCCCCAGCAGCGAAATTTATAGGTAAGTGATCTTCCCTTTATTGCTCGCTTACCCCGCTGACCCTGCGCCAGAATCCTCCCTGTTCGTCGTGAAATTCTGCTGGGTGTCCTGTTCTGCGACCTGATTGGCTTTCACACTTACGACTATGCTCGTCACTTTTTGTCTTCTTGCACGCGCATCTTGGGCTTGCCCACTATGCCAAATGGTGTTGAGTTTGAAGGTCGCTTAGCTCACGTTGGAACATTCCCTATTGGCATCGAACCTGCTTCATTCATCAACGTATGTATCAGGACGTAAAGTGACATGAGTCATTAAAGTTGACAACGTGCAGAACCTAGAGAAGGAATCCGTTAAATCTCGCATCGCTCAACTGGAACAGCGTTTCAATGGTGTCAAAGTCATCGTTGGGGTTGATCGTCTCGATTACATCAAAGGCGTTCCCCAGAAACTACACGCCCTCGAACTCTTTTTGACGCAGCACCCTGAGTGGATCGGTAAAGTTAGTGTGGGATTGTTTGTGAATACCTGTTTGACTTACCCGCATCACCAGGTGGTGTTGGTCCAGCTCGCCGTGCCGTCTCGACAAGACGTCGAAGACTACCAAAACCTACGATCGACGGTAAACGAGCTCGTCGGTCGCATCAACGGCCGGTTTGGTACAGTCGAATTCATGCCGATACACTTCATGCACAAGAGTCTACCGTTTGACGAGCTGTGCGCCCTTTACGCAATTAGTGACGTTTGTTTGGTGACGAGTACAAGAGATGGAATGAATCTGGTAAATCTTCTCAGTTCTTCACCTTGTGGGGTGATGTCCTGACGTCATCACCATCAGGTCTCGTACGAGTATATTGCCTGCCAGCAGGCTCGTCAGGGTGCAATGATCCTCTCCGAATTCGCCGGAGCCGCACAGAGTCTCAACGGATCAATCGTCGTGAACCCGTGGGATCCTCAACAAGTCGCTGACGCGATTCACGAAGCTGTCACGATGGATACGGAGACGCGTGCCGAGAACCACCGCAAGCTTTTCAAATACGTCAATAAATACTCCGCGGCGTTTTGGGGCACGAGCTTCATCAAGGAAATGGGCAAGTTGAAACAAGACGATGTGGACAAGGAGGGTCAAGCTGAGTTGAAGCCCAAGAACGACGAAGGGGCTGGTAGCGACCTCGTTGGGGGACAAGTGCCTACGCCACTGGTGGTAAGCCCGGGTGTATAGACCATCTGGGAAGGCAAGTATCATAACTTCTATTTAGGCACCAGGTCGGATGATCGCGTTGCACACTTTGCGCTTGACTTGGGGCGCTATACGTTGGTTGTTCCATATGATTATTCCATATCTTCAGTGGTTTTCTAGAACATAGATGGGGTCCCACATTACTTGGCGCTGGAGAGTAAAGTAGTACATAGTAGCATGAGGCAAACACGTTTTCGTTTGTATGCATGCCTGCGGCCACTCGTTTCATAAACGACTTCGAGAACAATCTCAAGTTTGCAAGCGCGAGCTGGTGACGAGATATCAGGGGTTGGTGGATGAGCGCTCTGGAAGCGCGTACGTACGTCAAGGATTCTCTGTAGACTTTCGAGAAAAGCGTCAAGCTTGCTCGCCGTTCCTTTAAGAAATGAATTAGAACCGTTACCTGATTTAGTAACGAGCGGCTCAGGGTTTGCCTTTGTTCAATCTTCCCGAGTCATCTGAAAGAGCTTCGACAAAAGCCCTTTGACACGAAACGGGGCGTAGGCTGTCACACCCTCATTCTCAGCGGGTGATCCAGGATCGTAGCGTGAATATTGTGAAGTGGCAGACTTGGTTGTCAACGGGCAAAACTTTGAAATCAACAAAGGGGCGTCGTCGAGTCAGCTGAGCTGAACGCGTTTATTTGTTTTGTTTCCAGAATCCATGCTTCTTCTTGGAACAAGCTTCGAAAAAGTGAAGCAGTGAGTGACAAGACTCCAATTTTGTCACCGGATGTTTTTCCATTGTTCTTGTTGGCGCAAGGAGTCATATGGTCGATCGAATGACTTGGAATTCAAAATTTGGCTTAACCCTCCAGCGCAGCAACGCTGTTAGATAGCTCCGAACCAGTGCCGTGGAACGGTGTACTGACGTCGAGCTTGTAAAATAGCCTCCTAGGGAAGTTCATGAATAGGGAGCCCAGCCCTTGCGGATGTCTTAAAAAACACACGGCCAAACACCGTTCCCTTCACCGCTACTATTAGTACTAGTATTAGCAGGAGTAGTAGTCACATCATCCGCAGAAGAAAACATTTGCCGAGATTGGGTTTGAAGCGGATCGGATCGCCAACATTTTTTTATGGGCCAAGGAATGTATCTGTCAGCTGTCAGCACAGCAGGGTGATTTGAAAAGTCCTTCTTGATCGCAAAGATACGGTATGAGGAAGTGTTTCCTTGGGCGCCCAGCACGTTTAAGATCCACGGGCTCCGTCCGTAAGAGTTGTGAGTCATATCCGGGCGAAAAGAGAGAGATGATTTTTGCATAGCAGGCAATGTGCGAGTCAAGAGCACGATGATGGTCGCCGATTATAACACGATGAAACCGCCATCGGTAAAGTGAAATGAGAGATTCTGATCCATTAAGGTCGTGTTTGCGGTACGTGGGCCAGGTGACGCGCCTCACGCGATGGTCGGCAAGAAACCGGAAGACGTGTGCATTCCTTATTCCTGTGCAAGTTTCATGTAAGGGATTTGTAGTTTTTTTTTCTGTGTTCCTGCGCTAGACCGTTTTTGCCAAGGCTGGTAGCTGCATTACGTCCTCATGTCCGCGTCTATGGTACCGACATGGGATGCTATGTGCACCGACACCGACTCGATCAATATGACCGTAGAATGATTCGCAGTCCCGATGTGCGGGGTGAAAGGGGATGTTTGATTGTCACACATGGCAACATGGATTGGATGAGATAACGCCGACGGTGTGACTGTGCGACTCGGGTAAATGGATGCTGTGAGGCATGGCGGCATTGGCTGGCATTGGATCTATTTTTTGCGTTATCTGTAGAAAGATCAGAAAATTCTGTTGAGCTGGATAACGACGACGGGTTAAGCATGAGGTGGTGTGCCTGCCAACTAGGGGGGTCAAGATATGAAATAGTAGAGCAGTTAATTATACCTTCCATGATAACGAAGAGTCAGCCAGCGAAATCCTTCCACTAGCATTTTCTAAACAGAAACGCTGGCAGAATATATGAAATTAGAAGGCGGGATCTTACTCTAATTGGATAATTCGGAATTAGCCGACATACGGTTCATGGCGGCTGGTTACCCTAAACGTCATTCAACGCCACAGGTGCGGCGGCGAACAATTCTGCGGTTGAGGGTGTTCGGCTCGGGTTCCGGATAACAGAGGTAAAAGTCAATCGCACGCGTTCAATGAGGACTGCAGCATGGAGAAAGGGGGATAAGTAATCTGATTAGCTAAGCTAATATAGGAATTCCAAGTAGAAAAATGACGGAGGTGAAATGTTTCACCCCTGAAGCCAAGGAGATCTGGGGAATCACATTGGTGGTGCGTGTAAGGTAGTGTGTTGGCGGTGGGGTTGGGACGTCAATGACGTCGATTCGTCCGAGGACTGCATGCAATCCTGCAAGTATCCAAAAAAGGATATGATTTGCGAATTATCGTCAATAGGAAATCCTCATCGTCGAACTCGACCAGCTCGTTTCACGGTATTCATTCAATTCATTCAATCTAACGCTTGCTTAGATATCCCATGGACACATGTACGTGTATTCTTGGCTTATTACGCACCCTGAATGGCCTCCTTTTCGTGCCTTAACTCATCAGAATTCTACATAGAATCTTCCAACCGCACACCACCGACACAGCCTCGTCGTCCTGTCACCTTCATTTATAATCCGCCTGTCCTTTCCTCACTTGGAACTCTTTCCCGGTTCATCTTCTGCTTTTCAGGTCCCCATGGCTCCAGAAGGTATTCCAGAGATCGTCACAACAGACCTTTCTTCGAATCATACAGTAATCCCGATATTCGCCTCATCCTCTACAAATCCTTCTCCAAGAATTATCCCAGATTCAACCTTCTTGTCTCCCCACCCTCAATCCCACCGTCGAGTGTCCTTGGACTCTCGCTCTCATTCACCCTCACCAACAGTCGTATCATCAAACGACGGTGCTTCCCAATTCGTTCCTCCGTCCCCAACCCTATCAAGTCGCTCCTCGGGTCATTTCGCTACCTCGCTTTCCCTTAGGGATAATAAACCAGACGAACACAACGGCTATTCCTCGTTGCATATCCTCGGTCCTTCAATGAACAAGGTTCTCACTCACCATCGAAAACCTAGCAATGCAACCTTCACAAGCTCTCATGAGGGTCACGCCAGCCTCGACGAAACAGAACCAGACCACGCCAGCGGTGATTATGGCATGGTTCATCTTCGTCCAGTTACATCGGATCCCACAAGCACAATGCCTTCCCCTACCCACACACACGTAGACACAGCCTCCATCCTATCCAGGTCTCTACCTGCTAAATCCGTCGACAACATCGTCCCAACGTCTACTTCACATAATCCAAATGGTCAACCAAACCCTTCAGACAGCCGCAAATCGCTTCAGTCCAACCCCGACGTCCAAAAAATCGAACTCGAACAAGACGACCTGGTTGACCCTAGTCCATTTAAATTCAGGCCCGTCGAGTTGGCCAGTCTTCTCGACCCAAAAAATCTCGACGCACTCGAGGCTTTAGGGGGTACAGACGGCCTTCTTCATGGCCTAGGAACAGACCGTTCTCGGGGTCTAACAACAACCGGTACTGCAGACAACAGATCAGGTGCTGGTCTAGGCAACTCTCAAAGGCATGATCGGCAACCTTTGTCTCTACACGATCATCCTGACGTTCAAATACCCGACGGCCCTCATTCGGCGTTAATGGAAGATCGCAAGCGTGTATTTGGTGAAAACGTGCTTCCACAGCGAACAAGTAAAAGTCTACTTGCCCTCATGTGGCTCGCATTGCAAGATAAAGTCCTTGTGCGTATATACTAAATCGGTCAAACTCAATCTTCATCTCCTCGTGTTTCAAGGTCTTGTTGTCTATCGCAGCCGTGGTTTCACTTGCCCTTGGCTTGTTTCAAGACTTTGGTACGCCTCAGACTACCGGCGAACCCCCAGTAGACTGGGTGGAAGGTGTCGCCATCATGATCGCGGTTCTCATCGTCGTAAGTTGCCTGCACTTTTTTTTTTTTTTTTTTGTCATCCAACATTCAATTTTTCATAGGTTGTCATTGGCTCGATAAATGATTGGCAGAAAGAACGTCAATTCAAGGTTCTCAACGAGAAAAAGGAAGAACGTGGGGTTAAAGTCATCCGCAACGGCATCGAACGTCTCATCGATGTGAAAGTGAGCTTGTTCTCATTTTAATTTCACGCCTTTATCATTGTTTGTGCTCACAGGAAGTCGTGGTCGGCGATGTGGCATTATTAGAACCCGGCGAAATAGTCCCCTGCGACGGCATCTTCTTAACCGGCTACAACGTCAAATGTGATGAATCAGCGGCAACTGGCGAGTCGGATGCTATTAAAAAGGCGTCTTATACGGATTGCCTGGCACTGAAACACGCACTAAGCGGTGACAGCCTCGGAGGGGAGCATGTATCCACCCACACGGACTGTTTTGTCGTCAGTGGTAGCAGAGTTCTGGAAGGCATCGGAAGCTACGTCGTCGTCGCAGTGGGCACGAAGAGCTTTAACGGCAGGATCATGATGGGTATGCCAGCTTTCTTTGATAGCCAATACCCCGCTTAACTCCGACTCCATTAGCCCTTAGGACGGAGACGGAGCACACGCCTCTTCAGTTGAAGCTCAACCTCTTGGCTGAATTAATCGCGAAGATTGGAAGTATTGCCGGCATCATTCTCTTCTCCTCTCTGATGATCAGATTCATCGTGCAACTCGCTAAAGGCCAGCCTTCCAGGTGACGAACCTCAATCATGACATACGCGACTTTTCTAATTGGTGCGCTACAGGTCTCCCGACCAGAATGGTATGGCTTTTGTTCAGATTCTCATCATCTCGGTCACGTTGGTCGTGGTCGCCGTTCCAGAAGGTAAGGGTTCTGCTTTTTTACGTCAAGTGCACTACGCCTTAACGAGCGTGTTTATAATCAGGACTCCCATTGGCTGTGACTCTCGCTTTAGCATTCGCCACTAAGAGGATGACGAAAGAAAACCTCCTGGTACGCGTCTTGGGCTCTTGCGAGACCATGGGCAACGCCTCCGTCATCTGCACCGACAAGACCGGTACGCTCACTCGCAACGTCATGTCTGTGGTCGCAGGCTCCATCGGGATCCATGCCAAATTTGTGCGCAAACTAGAACACAATCAAGCCCGCACAAACGCGAACAGAAGCCGAAGCCCACATAGGAACTCTGATGCGAAACCTCTCCGCGACGATTTCAGTATCGATCAATCAATGCTTAACACCGTTCTGAGCCGACCGCTTCTTTCGCTATTTAATGCCGCTATCGCTGTGAACTCTACTGCATTTGAGGACGTGGAGAAGGAAAGTGGAGAGCGCATATTCGTGGGAAGTAAGACAGAGACGGCGCTTCTGAACTTTGCAAAGGAGCTTGGGTGGGCAGATTGTAAGGAGACGAGGGATGGGGCAAAGGTGGTGCAGATGTTTCCATTCTCCAGCGATCGCAAAGCTATGGGCGTGGTGGTCGAAACCGAGCATGGATATCGCTTCCACGTCAAGGGCGCTAGCGAGATTCTGACAAAGCTGTGCAGCAGCCATGTCGTTGTAGACCAGCACGGGAGTACTCGGTCCTATACTGACGACGTCGAGGTGGCGGAGATCGATGGCTTTTCGGAAGAGAACATCTCCAGGACTATCATTTTCTATGCGAATCAGACTCTGCGAACTATGGCTCTGTGCTATAGAGACTTCCCGTCTTGGCCACCACCGGGGGTGCAAGCCACGGCGATTGACGAAGTGGGTATATTTTCAGTGATATGTTGACATACTAAATGTGTTCTAGGTCCCATACGATGACATTGCTCAAGAGCTAACATTGATCGGAATCGTCGGGATCGAAGATCCGCTCAGAGATGGTGTTCGAGAAGCAGTGGACAATTGTCACAAAGCCAGTGTCGCTGTGAAGATGTGTACAGGTGACAATGTGCTGACGGCGCGTTCAATCGCTACGCAGTGCGGTATATACACGGCCGGCGGCATCATCATGGAAGGACCCGTCTTTCGCCAGCTTGACGAATCGCAGATGCTCGAGATTGTTCCACGGCTTCAGGTCCTCGCTCGTTCGTCGCCTGAAGACAAGAAGATACTGGTAGAGAAGCTTCGTGCGCTCGGGGAGATCGTTGCCGTCACTGGCGATGGTACGAATGATGGACCCGCTCTCAAAACAGCGCACGTAGGATTCTCCATGGGCATAGCAGGGACAGAAGTAGCCAAAGAGGCGTCTGACATTATTCTGATGGACGACAACTTCTCTTCCATCGTCAAGGCGATCATGTGGGGTCGTTGCGTGAACGACGCAGTTCGGAAATTTCTACAGTTCCAGATCTCCACCAATGTTACTGCTGTGGTGATCACTTCCGTAACCGCCATCGCTTCCAGTTCTGAAACGTCGGCGCTGTCGGCTGTTCAGCTCTTGTGGATCAATATCATCATGGACACGTTCGCTGCGCTTGCGCTTGCCACGGACCCTGCATCGCCGGCGTTACTGAATCGGTCGCCTGATAAGCAGACCGCACCGCTTTTTACTGTGAACATGTACAAGCAGATTTTGTTGCAGTCCGTCTACCAGATCACCGTCATCCTACTCTTCCACTTCCTTGGCAACCAGATCCTGGGGTTTGCCGACACGTCGGGCAATGACACCATTGTACAGACGCTCGTCTTCAATGCGTTCGTTTTTGCTCAGATATTCAACTCGGTGAATTCGCGAAGGCTGGATCGGAAGCTCAACATCTTTGAAGGCATGCTTGACAATTGGTACTTTATGGCTATCACCCTCATCGGTGAGTCGCGTCATGTCATGTCTGGACTACCCTCACGGCTGGTTTACAGAGATCGCTGTGCAAGTGATCATCGTGTTCATCGGGGGCACCGCATTCCAGGTGACGCGTATTGGAGGTCGTGAATGGGGCATCTCACTCGCCCTTGGCTTTGTATCCATCCCCCTCGGTGCGATCATCCGCCTGCTCCCCAACGGACCCTTTGAACGGCTCTTCATACTAATGCGCTTACTACCCAAACGCCAAGGCGGTCTTCCAAAAGTTCGCCCAGAGGTTGAATGGAACTCTGCGATTGAGCTTGTGCGTGATAATCTCGCCACATTCGCTAACTTGCGGGGCGGGCGACTTCGTTCGTCTTCATTCGTCGTCAAGAGTCGTCAGGCTAGACTACACGATGATAAACGTGTTCCTCTGTATGTGCTAGTGTTTGGTTTGGCAGATGGTATCCTTAATTTTTTCTAGCCCTTCGTTGATGACCATGGTCCCGACGCTTATTGCATCTTCCATCGGGGCTGGCTGGGCGCCACAATCACGCGGTACTCTATCGGACCCTGCCCGCTACGATCCATCGAAGTCCTCTGCTGCCCTCTGGGAAGGCAGGCTTCAAATTCATCCCGATACGAAGCCAGACGATGCACTGTATCACACAAAATGGGGTCGCGGAAACCGTCCGTCCGCGGTGTAGTTGTGTTGGGTATTGTTTGTTTGTCTGTTTGTTTGCTCTATGCGGACTAATGGAGGATCCCTGCCACTCGGAAGGGGGCAAATCTTGCCATGCTGTGTCGTTATCCATAATCCTTTATTCCAATATCTATATCAGGCGACCAACCCACAGTCATAAACGCGCAGGCTGCTAGCGGAATGCCGTCGTAATCGCATCTATTCGAATCCGCTGGTCGATCGTTCTGATGGAAGGGGCCACCGGGTGACTGGATCACGGCCATCGCCACGACTGGGAAGCGTGGTGCATGTGCGCTCCACTCATCCCAATCATATCTACGATAACATAATCTACCCTGCCTTTCACGTTTGACTCCCACACTCACGGCCAAACACGCATATGACACGCATCTGGTCGTTTTTACGCATTCTTCGTTCTGTTTCACGCACCAAACAATGTTACGGTATCCCCCTTTCACTTAACCCCTTCGTAACATCTTAAATTCGTGCGTTCACTTATATATCAATACACGCACGAATCTACGCATTTTGAACGGCTTCTTGCAATGTCAGGACTAGATTGACTCCACACATTCCTACTGTATCCATACTATTATTCTTATTATAAGATACACACCCCTTTACCAATATTTCTATAACAAATGATATATTTTTCCCCAAATGTCTATGGCTTGTCTCGTGGCGGACCGCAAGAGGTGCAGCATGACGTTGAGGCTGGCCTGTCCATGTCAGGGACAATCGCGTTCCCTATCCTGCTTAGGCCGGGGCCCTTGTGCTCGATGGGGGAAAAGTGTACATCCGGTCACTGATCTAGCCCCATGCACAGCCCGACAGCCGTTCTAAACCATGCCATCGTAATGGTGCCGTTGCGCGAGGGATGATACATGCGCCGCCAGCCAGATTACTGCATGCTGAAGAATCGCAAAATGACGTTCTGGAACGCGCCTCACAATGTCCCGTAGCCAAGGATCAAAAAAAAAATTCATCCGTCAATTGGCACAGAGTACAGCCGCGGCATAAAAAAAAATCAGTCGATGAATTTGGAATTGTTTGGAAATTCTGTACAGAAACGCGACCCACGCCGACGTGCCTGTCTTGGGAACGGGCACTTGGCTCGCCAACAGCGCTGGCGGACTGCGCTGCATAGGTTTAGCGGGCGGATCTGCTTTTCTCTCTTATTTTAACTCTTTATCAAACGGCGTCAGATTGGAGAGCGAGCGGTGGTTGTTCCCAGGGACCCTACACTCGTAGCTTCGACGTGACAGTTGGCACGACGCAATGTATTTTGTGAGCAAGTATAGGGGCGTAGCTGTGAAGAAAAATCCAAGTGTAGAGTGATCATGACGGATCCTGTGTTCATAAAAAATCAGGTACGTGCGTTGTTGACAGCATAAGCATTGGGTGCACTCAAGTGCTGAGAACGCCGTTTTGTGCGTGTGCTCATGAACGAGTGGCTCACATGATAGACATCATGCTATTAACACGCGGTGGCATTCAGCACCAGACCGACACTCTCTGGGTATGTTTGTTCTTGGCTGTTCTACTAGCTGCGGCGTTGATCGAGCTCCGTGCTGGCTACAGGCGGAGACCAGAGCTAGACTAGACTTGATGAAAAAACGTTGGCGGAGCTGTGTGAATTGCATATGGTCCGTGATCATGTATGAGCGAGACCAAAATTTCAACCTTGCAGTACTCAGCCGCCAGCGGACTGCAGAGTCACCTGAGCCCATAATATTAGGACTAGGATCCGAGAAATCGATCGGCGGCTGCCTACGTCGTGGTTTACTATGATCGAGGAAGCACTGGACTTGAAAAGCCCGAGGGTAGCTATGTATACTCTCCCCGAGGTAATGCAAATAGTCAAGGTTAGTACAAGGCGTAGAATTGCCGCGGTTGAGAAGTAATAAACCCTATCGGTTCATGGTGGTGGTGCAAACTTTAGCAACGGTTCAAGTCCATCTCCCAATATAAACACAACACCACAACGGAGATCTTTGTGACTTTGTCCCTTACTTAAAATTTCTAAAAGCTTAACCAATGTTGATATCTTATCCGATGTGTAGCTTGTCTCTTGCTGGCAAAGTCACTTGTCGTTTTTTTTAGACAAGCGGGCGTTCTACTTGCTGGATCTTTACCGCCCCGACGTCATGAATCAGAAAACTTTGAGAATAGCGTCGTCGCGCTAACATGCGGAATCAGTAACGGCGGGTTGTCGTGTCAACGCTCTGCACCCGGGCCAACACTGCTCTCTGAAGTTCTGGTTGGGTCTACATGCTCAGAGTCCATGCCGGTATACCCCGCCTTCATCGCCCCGGAGGTAATAAGAGAGCCTATGCTGGATCATAACGAAATACCAGGGGTATCAAGTTCTCAACTTGGTAGCGAACGCAGTCAGTGAGGAACAGAAAGGCAAGGAGCGTCATGACGACTGCCGTGTTTCTAGTACGAATGAGGATGGTGGGAGAGAAGGCAGAAGCGCCGGCTAAACGTACCAAAGACGAGCTTCTCCCGAGCTCAAGCACATAAATATTCCAAATGTAGTCTTACTATGAGGCATGATTTTATAACGTCATGCACACTTGCGGAAGCTGGTCGCGTCCGAGAGGACCGGTGTGCGGCAAGACGTACTATGGGCTGGTGAGGTAAAGAGCGTGACTACTTGCATGGTTGATTTTTGTTTACCCAGCCTCGATGAGAAAAAAGCGCGTTTCTGCGGGCTAGACAGAGAAAATTCAACGGGTGTCTTGCAACCCAATAACTTGTAGTATCTTTGGGTCATCACGTGGCTGCTGTATGATGGAGCGCACCAAAAATTGGTTCAGCAATAAGAGTTTCTTGTAGTCATGTATGAGTATACAAAGGAGGTATACGTAGGTGAGTCAGAGATATGGAAGGTATGAATCCAGATAGATAGCATGGGGGAAGATCTAAGAAGATAAATGTGTCGGTAGGTAAGCATGAAGGCAGATGAAACACCAGAGCGCTCGCACCTCCATGAGTGGAAAATTAGGCACGTACTATAACTCTTTCAGCCCAGGTGTCTCCACCCATGAGCGAAACACGTCTCCTTCCTGACCCCAAAGGTAATATATGGCCCGTCGTTGCATGACCATGACATGCTGTGGCAAGTATTGGAATAGTCCAATCATCACCAACATCGTCAAAAGCGAGAATATGATCACTGCGGACAGATCAGAAAATTACGACATGAAAAGATGGGACTCACAGCAGAGAAGTTTCTCCCAAGGCTCAAGCATAGACAGTGCCAAGGTCGACTCGAACTTGACTCTTTGCCTCCATAAGTAGTCCTTCACCATGACGAAAAATAGTTAGGGAGCGATTGTAGTTGAAGAGCAGGCAAGTAAGGGTAGAAGATGGTTCCACAAAAGAAAACGAGTACTGAAGTTATAGTCCGCCGGCCCTTTGAGTTAATCCAATCACGCTGCCCGAGAGAGGGCGGAAATTGGCGGAAATAGAAGTCATTGATTTCTTGGCACGTGATGCGTTACGAGTCTCACCATGGGCTACGGGTCACGGTTGGTTACGGGTATCCTGCAGTCTGTCACCGCTGCGCTGGCGCATCGCACGTTTTGTCATGAGCCAAGTTCTTCCGAGACCGAGAAAATGAAAGAAGGCCAATATCGGTATGTTTGAGTTGCAATGGCCACCCTCATTACTAACTTTGAGTCGGTGCTGTACTAGGTCTCTTTCGTTGCAAGTGCTGTGATAACGGCCGGCCCTATAATGATAACGTTACTCTTAGCCATTCAAATCATTAATTGCGCAAAAGTTGACCCGCACAACACATTGTCGACTCACGCGCGGGATGCGGAGGCCGTTGGCCATCGCAAGCTTTACCGCTTGCTTTGTTCCAACTTGCAAGGCAACCCGCTGTTGCGCCGTGTGTTGACACGGACAATCTTTTGTTCCAGAATGTATAGTAAAGTATGTCAACGAGCTATAATATCTGCTGGTCTCGATGTTTCTTATGTGATCATAGCACGAGTGAGTGTGAATCATGATGTGTTGGCAGGTCAGCTTGATTACTTCTGGCAATATTGCGCAACTCAAATGGTGATGATCTATTGGCACTTAGTCTAGCCCCAAGGTACGCCTAACCCTTATGTCCAGCTATCTGCTCGTGAGGTCGCTGCGTTCTAAACCATACGCATATCTGTTTCACCTTCTGAGCAAATAATTCAACATTTCCGCTTATACTAAGTATTAAGTACCAGGCTCTTGTTGATGTCGAAAAATGAAACGTAGTTTTGTACATGGTGTAAGAGGTACATAGAGGTACATAGGTGTGATTTATGGTAGCGCGGAGCTCTATCACCGTTGGTCGGATTTGGATTGTACTGGCCGGTATTTCAGCGAGTTGAGATAATAAAGTTACGCGGGCGGAGAATCCATAAGACAAATGATGGAAGAATAAAGTACGAGACATAATACAGTTAAACAGTAGCTTCAATCTCCCTATAAAAATCAGCGTGAGTTTTGCAAGGGTTTCATCAAATGCTAAGAGACATACTTGACAGGTATACGTGATGGATCCCTTGTGCCTCAATCCAGACAACGTAAAGTACACCCACATCCATCTGCCAATCAAGAACCTCAGGCTATAGCTCCTTCACACTGACTGCCGCATGATCCATCCAGTGGTTTAGTACACGCTCGTCGCCCCAGAGATAGTATGCAATGCGAGGTAGTAGTGAGATCAACTGGCTGGGTATTACCCGAGACAGGCCGGTAAAGAATAGGAAAGTGAGTAGAGACATGACGATTACTGTATGTGGATGACGGTCAAGAGTGGTTGGAGGTCGTGGAACATGGAATACTCACCGAAAACAAGTTTCTCCCAAGGTTCCAGACCACATATAGCAAAGGTGGCCTCAAACATGGTCCATTGCTTCCATGCATACGCGCTGAGTGAGTTGCATCGAAAGCCAGTGGTATCCCTGGCCAGCGGGGGCGGCTTAGAGGGGCGGGTCATATTGTGCAAGAAAGAATATGAGAAGGAGAGAAAGTATGACAATATTAACGATATGGTGAGATACACTCCAGTGTCATCAAATTATATATGCGTGAACTGTTTGAATGTAGGCTTATTTTTATCGGTGGGATGATCTCGGCCATCATCGTGGTAACCAACCAAAACATGCATATTAATAATAATTCCCGTTTCCTGCAATTCACAGACTCATTGCAAATGAGATATGGCCATAACCACGACTCGAGGATACCCTCATCAGAGACAGGTGGCATCCTTCACACACACGTTACCACGGTTGTCATACACAGGTCGTCGTCGTCTGTGTTGTTGTCGACATGCCATACAATCGAGAGCATCACTGCTCGCAGCAGTCGTTGTCGATGGAACGCATCGTGCCCTAGGTCTGGCTTTTCGAAGCTCATCTCTTTCGAACTCCGAAGCAGTATCATTGGTGCCTCATGCATTGCTGGATCGTTAAACATCAGTTACGCTGAACGCCACAGTGGCTACACACGATGGGTCACGATGACGGACCGCTAGAACAAGTCGAAACTATCCACACGGATGATCAAATGGATGGTGATGGAGAGCAAAAAATAGCCAGCAAAGTTTCAGTCGGCAAGGACTCAGCAAGCGTCAAGACTGCCAAGTTGACTGCCCGCCTCCTGGCGTTAGTACTAGTGTTTCTTCCTCAGTCTCAGTACTCACCCATTTTATAGGCAGCGCTTTGGGGGGATTCCAGGAGTACCGGTTGGGGCTAAATGGGAGGATCGGTCTGTATCTTCATTCTGATCTGATTCAGTTGAATTTATTTGTTCGTGTCTTTGCAGCCAAGGGTGTTCTGATGCTAGCGTACACCGTCCCCCTATGGCTGGCATATCTGGCACTAAACACACCGGCGCCTACTCAATTGTCGTTTCGTGTCACTACAAAGATGACAAGGATTTTGGCGATACGATGTAAGCATCTACCACACCGCTTCATTTTGAAGCGTGACCATTGTATTCTGAGCCTTACGTATATATAGCTACTATACAGGTACAGGTGTGTATTCACAACCTAGGTTCCACTATTGTATGCCAACGTGGTAGCGTCAGGGGGTCGCAAGCGGTGGTCTGATAGCTGTCCTCCGAAGCGTGTAGGTCATTTTCTTGCTCATATAGCGTGATTATTCATTTAAAGTTCTCAAGCTCCGGTTAGGTCCGCAGATTTTTGACCAGCAGTGGTCAGATCCAGGAAACGAAGCGCTTGTCGTGAGTTTTTCTGTCTTTGAACGTGAGATCCCCAAATGACTTCAGAACAGAAATCGCGTGATACAGGCAACCCCGTGCGCGTCGTCCGAAGCTACAAAGTACTTTCCGATTTTGCGCCTGCCGAAGGCTACCGTTATGATGGTCTGTACACTGTCGAAAGTGTAATGTTATTTCCATATCTATGGAGGATGCGCTAACATTGATACTCAAACCTTCAAAGGCATGGAAAGAGAAAAATCCTCAAGGTCTGGATATCTGTCGCTATAGGTTAGAGGTAAGTTACATTCTAAATCATAGGTCTCTGATTAGACTGATCATGTATCAACAGAGGGTTCAAGGTCAACCTCCCCTGCCCCGTCGTTCGCCTGGAGGTACCGATCATGAGCCATCTCCCACCTCCGTAGCTACGTCAGATACTGCCGTCTCGCCCACACATGCGTCGATCAGCCGTAAGCGCAAGACTCAGTCATGTTCACCCCAAGATGATCCAACGGATCATGCCGATGTGGCGTCTAAGAAGTGCAAACTCGCCGACCAAGCGCCGCCCCAATCATTGTCGTCTTCACCATCATCATCATCTGCTGTGCAGCCACAGGTTTTGACGCCGGTCCTGGTGACTATTGAAACCCCGCTGCAGAAGCACAACCAGCGTGTGCAGAACGAGTTGCAGGAAGAAAAACAGCAATGCTTCCCTGGAACAAGCTCTTCCATGAAGACACCTGTGAAGAGGCGACCTAGCATGTGGTCCAGCCAATCCAAGCCCAATAGCCTCATATGGAGACCCATGCGAAGCATCTCTTACGATGAGAATGACGAAGATACCAATGTAACACTTGATGACGAAGATATTGATATACCATTTGATGAGGAAGATGAGGATGATCTACTACTCGAAGACCTCGAAATCACGGCGGCTTCCCTATTTTCATCGCTCTCATCCCCGTCGCCCTGCTGAGCGAGTCATCAAATACCTACTATATACCGAATGCTCTGCTTTCTTGCTTTCAAGACCTCGAATCCATGTTTCTCATTCACTTCGCCCATCTGGTAGGACCAGTCACGGATGTACAGTACCCTTTTTCTGTTTTCTTGTTTTGAGGATCATTTGGAATGTCTGTCTGCTGATACTGCTCTACTAGGTCTGTCTACGTTTAGTTAAACTTGTGTCTGTTGCCCCGTACTTGCGCAATTCAGAAATTCACGCAGAACTACGGGACAATCTAAGTATGCAACCTCGTCTCGCAGAAACAGATGCAAATTAATTATCGACGCATCATTATTCGTTGGTGGAGTCGAACGTTGGCCTGGTCAGATGATGATGGGTTTCGAACTCCGACAGAGCAGCAGTCTATGTATAAGAAGCCTCATTGTCGGCCTCGTGTGCTTATCTCCATCATCTTGACTGTCGCTGACGACAGAATACTCGAGGACTCAGAGGCAAAGACATCAAACAGTGTTTAGGACCAGAAGATGAAAGAAGAAACACCCAGAAAAAGGCACCGGAAGGTCAGGGTACCAAGTGGGGGCCCTCGTGCCAGGTCGGTGTTAGCAATATTCAGCCCAGTGTCCCTCCATCGACCGCACTGTTTAAAGATTTTCTTTGCAGGCAACACTTTGGGGAATGTCCCGGAGCACCTTTCGGGACAACATGGACTGATCGGTGCGTACTGTGGATTTTCGTGTAATCACTTCAGTTGCCCCATCTGTCTATCTGTAAACAGCATAGAATGTTTTCATGCTGGCGCGCATCGCCAATTGGAGTCTGGTATACATGGCAAAATGAGAGCGGGTGCCTTCTCGATTGTCGTCTCGGGTCAATACAAAGATGACAAGGATGAGGGGGACACAATGTAAGCACCCAGTAGCGGCGCTTATTTTCGAGCCGGATCGGTAACCTTACCTGTCCATATAGCTTGTATACAGGTTCAGGTATGTAGTCACAATACGGGCTACAAGATTGTATGCCGATGCGGTATCATCAGGAGGTTGCAAGCGCAGTGATGGCGTGAGTTGCCCTTTCGCTCTTATAACTTGACCACCGACTAAAACACCCAAGACGCGCGAGCAGACCTGTCATCAGACATGGTCAGACACTGGAAATGAAGCACTCCGTGTGAGTTCTATGTCGGATAGATGTGAGGACGGGAAATGACGGTACAATAGAAATCTTCCGAAACAGGCAAGCCCGTGCGCGTTATTCGGGGCTACGAGCTCGAATCCGAATTTGCGCCCTGGGAAGGCTTTCGGTATGATGGCTTATACGTCTGTAAAGATGTAACATTGCTTTCAATATCTACATATATCCGTGAGCACTGATACTTTGTCTTCAAAGGCATGGAAAGAAAAGAACAGAGACGGTCATTATTTCATCTGTCGTTACCGAATGGAGGCAAGTCTCCTAATGATCAGGCTTTGATGAGACTGACTGGTGTCAAAAGAGAGTTCCAGGCCAACCACCCTTACGCCGTCGTTCAACGGTTGTCGGCCTTTACAAGCCGATACCAGGCTTCGAAGACGTGCAGCCGCTAGCGCCAGGGCCGGCTCCAGTAAATGGACGCCAAAGATTCAGGGATCGGTTGAAGGCCTTGTTGGATAATGATCAACGAATTCATGGCCCCTGTAAAGAGCTCCGCCGTTGAGCTCGCTTGCGAACGTGGTATACGTGAGGCCTTTTTGCGCCTATCACGCCTAAGCCCAGGTCCAGCGAGGTTCAAGGAAAGGAAAGGAGGCCCCCGAGATGTCTGATGATGACGAAGTGCAGATATGTTCTATGAGGAAGAAGATAAGACAGATGTAATGCCTGATGACCTTGAGATGGATATTGCACCAACAGACCGCAGCTACAACTTTCGATAAACTACCTACCAACTTGACCAGTAGATAGCCCTCGAAACATGCACCACAGCAGGGCACGATTACATACCGAGTCTCAGACTGGCATTCACATACCAACATTCCGACGACCGTGAAAAAAAACATCAATGCAAAGGTGAGCAGGCACCTTGCTCACACTGTCCATAGGGACAGCCGCAACAACACTCGAACGAGCTTTGTAAAATCATTAGCCATAATATGCAAGGACGAACCGATTAGCTCTGGAAGTAGTCCGCATATGTGCGCTGGTATACGGGGTATGCATTAAATGACGTTATGACTGCATCATGTCGGATGAGATAACATCATGGGATGTCAGACGACGAGAGAGATCGTTGTAATTAAAGACTGGTAGATTAATGATGGCCGTCGGTGCATCCAGGAGATGTACAACATATGAAGGGCCAGAAGCGAGTCCAGCGTGTGATATCGTTGTGGTAGCGATGACGGGAGGTGTGGTAGCGATGACGGGAGGTGTGGAGACAAGATAGAGAAGCATCATGCCCTCGGTTTTTCTCATACTGGCGTTCCTCTGCATAATACGAGGCGGAATTCGAACGTGAAAATGTTATCAAGTAGAATTGAATATTCGAGTAGATAGACAGGAACACGCGCGTTTGGCCTGGCCAGTGGCAATACGGCACGTCAACTAATACTGAGGGATGCTCATGCAGCTCGATATCTGCATCGCTTGGTCTGCCAGAGAGGCGAATCAGAACCCAGTGGAAAGGGCGGGGTCGCAATGGCGTATCGTGGGTATCTGAGGGGAGGGATGACTTGAACAATAAAAGTGGCCACGATCCATACAATCGTGATGTGATGGTGATGGTCAGGACGGCGTCGTACTCAGACAACGGAGAAGATCGAGGCGCTTACAAGACATTAACGACGTACATGAGCACGATTTGGTGGGCCGTTAAAGAAACACCGGGGTACATGGTGACGGACAGAATGTCGTGTAGCATCAACCTAGAATGCAAACTCGTCTGTCTTCACATCCAAGATTTTGACTTCGAATAGCAGTCGAGGGCTCCAAGTTCTTGTATCCACCGGTACTCGCAATTGACATGGTCGTGTCTTGCGAGTAAAGTTTAAACGACGGCATATTGCAAATGGTGACTTGTCTCCGCGAGCCCCGAGCAATTGTCTTTTCGGTCTCCGCGTCCTACTGCCTGTCTCATCTTGAGGTACGCCCGCCACTAGCCGAAAACATCAACTCCACTCTCCAGCGGATCGACCTGACTGGCCGTGTATGCCCTATCCATTTCGCAATGATCTTGTCTGTGTCGATTCCCACAACCTCACCGCACCAACGTTGACCACACTTCCGCTAACTCTTTTCTTACCGCCTGAAGACAATACCATGGTCTCTGTCACCGTCCTGTCAATCCCGTCCTATCTGTTCTCCACTCTTCAATTCACACACCCGCAGCAAGCTGTCCGTTGGACCCAGTCGTCATCTGCTCTCTGTCTAGCAGATGTATGGCGCCAAAAACCAGATTGATGTGTCCTTCAAATTTCTGGTAGGCGTTATCGCTGATGTCTCCTGCTTCACAGCAACGGGTGAAGTCATAATCAACTATCAGGTGCAGCTCCGTTCTAGCTTTCATCCAACGAAGGCCAACACCAAAACCATCACTTACTACGATGTGTTTCTCAACAGGTCTCGAAGCGTTGACACCAAGGCACAATGGGCATTTAGGTCAAGTCAGTGTCGAGTTTACTGGAAGCTCGAGCTGGTACATTGTACATGTGACATCCTCGTGATTACTTCACAGCTTTTAGTGTAGGCTACGTGGCAGATGTCCGTCATCTCCGAGTGGCCTATGCTCAATACCCATCTGGTGCGTAAGATATATATTTGACCGCCACTAAACTCACTAGACGGGTAGCTTTCCCAATCGTTGATACCGGTCACCATGATATTCCATCTTCATCCACAAACTTTGTAATAACATCACTACACGTGAACTTTGTGATATAGCCTTGGTGGTGGATCACTGTCGTAGTTTCCAAATAATCCGGCTTGCTGGTGGCTAAGTGCTGATGTCTTGCGGATAGGCTTGCCATTCGTTGAGACAATGACACCCTCAGTCAGGGAATGCAGCTGCTGAAGGTAGTATTTTGGATTACAGCTCGTCCATGCTCGCGCCCTACCGTGTAGATGTCGCCAATATTCGGAATGAATATATGATTATGATGATCATTCTATCATGTAAACCCTATGAAGACAGAAGGTGTGTTGAGACTGGACAGGGTATTATTCACTGCATTTCCCACTGTTCCCAGCTCGAGTCAGGATGCAGCATTCCGAATAACCATGGACTTGAAGACTGAAGTTACGGCTTTCGAACTCCGACACAGTAATCTATAAGTACTACTTATCTCCATTGTCCTCACAATCACCAACAGCCCAATAAACAACGTTCGCACTCAGAAGGACTTGAACGCGAAGACATCAGTGCCTGGGGCGAAAAGATCAGTGATCCAAGAGAAATGTCTAGCCAAATACTGACGTAAGTCTCTCAGTGTTCCTCCCTCAATTATATCTATTCACGCAGTATCTTTGCAGGCATCACTTTGGGGAAATTCCAGGAGCACCTGTCGGGACGACATGGGCGACTCGGTGCTTGGTCTTGATTCTCGTTTGATACATCATTTACCTGATCTGCCGATCTGTTCACAGCAAGGAATGTTATAATGCCGGCGTGCATCTTCAATCAGAGCCCGGTATACACGGCACTAAGGAAATGGGCGCATTCTCGATTGTCGTCTCGGGTCAATACAAAGATGACAAGGATGAGGGGGACACGATGTAAGCACCTAGCGGTACTTATTTCGAGCCACATTAGTAATATTACCTGTTCATATAGCATTTATACAGGTTCAGGTGTGTATTCACAATCGGGGCTACAAGATTGTATGCCAACTTAGAATCATCAGGGGGTCACGAGCCCAGTGATCGTGTAAATTCTCATTGTACTTCATAGCTTGACGCTGATTGTAATTCCCAAGACGCGCGAGCAGGTCCGTGACCAGGAATGGACGGATTTTGGAAACGAAGCACTTCGTGTGAGTTCTATGTCGGATAGATGCGAGGACGGGAAATGACGGTACAATAGAAATCTTCCGAAACAGGCAAGCCCGTGCGCGTCGTTCGGGGCTACGAGCTCAAATCTGAATTTGCGCCCTGGGAAGGCTTTCGTTATGATGGCTTGTACACTTGTACACGTGTAATATCTTTCTTAATATCTACATACATTCGTTGAGCACTGATACTTGGTCTTCAAAGGCGTGGCAGGAAAAGAACAGAGACGGACATTATATCATCTGTCGTTACCGAATGGAGGCAAGTTTCCTAATGCTCAGGCTTTGGTTAGACTGACCAGCATCGAAAGAGAGTTCCAGGTCAATTACCCTTGCGCCGTCGTTCAACGAATTTCCCCCGTTACAAGCTATTACCAGGCGAAGTCGTGCAGCCGCCAGCGCCAATGCCGCCCCCAGTAACTCCCCGTCAAAGAATCATGCAGCAGATTGGGGCCTTGGTAGATAGTGATCAACGAACTCACGGCCCCTCCAAAGAGCTCCACCGTTGAGCTCACTTGTGAACGTGGTATGCGGGAGTGCTTATCACGCTCAAGCCCAGGCTCACTAAAATTCAAGGACAGGGAACGAGAAACTTGTACGATAACCCTCGAGTGAAGGTGTGATATCACAGTACAGATATGTTCCCTGAGGAAGAAGATGAGGCAGATGTAATACCTGATGCGAGATTAATATTGTACAGACAAACCCTCATGATATGGCCAATAAGCACGCGACTTTTCATAAAATGGGCGGTTGAATTCAGGTTCCAACCTCTGTTTCGAGTGTAGTCTAAGGGATGACTGATAGGCCGTGAGGGGAATAAAGTTGTACTGGCATGACTCAGTGGACGACCAAATTTTGTTAGGTCAGCTTTGCATCGATTCAGATGAACATTTTATTTAGTATAGATTGCCAACTAAGATATTCACATCCATAGTATCCTCGTATTGATGGAATATTGTCGAGACTGGATAGGGGTTTTGTTCACTATGTTCCCCAGCCCGGGTATGTTGAACACTGATGAGTAGTTGGTTTATTATGAGTGTCACCCTTCACACTATGGAATCAGTAACTATGCTGCCGGTTGCCCAGCACACAATTACAGAGGTTTGTATAAGTATACGGAGTGGAAATGTCATTCCTCCGAGTCAGGGAAGCACATAAATACCTTAGGATTAGCTTTGGCAGATCGCAACACAGAATGATGAGTGCTGTGTTCGACACTTAAAAAAGACTTAGGGATCAATGGAAATTCGTTCTTGCGATCAGATGATTGTGCGGTAGTGATACATCGATAATAACTGTCTAATTTGCACCGTAACGGAAACAGGTTGTCCAAGACGGAGATGACCTCGAGCTTCTGACTTTAGGCTGTAGCTGCGCTAGTAGTTTGAAAAGAGTCGAAACTCCGAGATGATACTCAAGACATACCACGTTAGAGAGCCTCCTTGGGGGGTTCGTTCTTGGCAGGATCAACCTCACGGGATTCCTTCTTGAGAGGACCATTCTTGGGGGGACCAACCTCACGGGATTCCTTCTTG
>MU172283.1:447987-584571 GCA_016695485.1 Suillus hirtellus
ATTCCTTCTTGAGAGGACCATTCTTGGGGGGACCAACCTCACGGGATTCCTTCTTGGGAGGACCAAAATTGGTGGGATCAACCTCACGGGATTCCCTCTTGGGAGGATCTTTCTTGGCGGGCTTAACCTCACGGGATTCCTCCGCAACAATGTCTGTGCCACAATGCACATCTCGTTAGACAATATGGAAACAATGGAAAAACGCCGAGACACACCTGCGAATGCATTTTGCGCGCGTTTCTCGACATCAGACTCGTCCTCAGCAACAAGATCTGAATGGTTTTGACATTAGACATGGTGCAGATAGGATGAGCACGCTATAACATACACGCGAACTTCTTTTGCGCGCGTTCCTCGACATCAGAGGGGTCCTTAGCAACAAGATCTGAGACATCTATGTCACCAACTAGGTAAGTAGTGCACCACAAGATGAGGCTAGCATTGAAGCCTCACCTTTGACGACTGGAGATGCCGCCGTCATCTGCAGCAAAGCCATGGCAACACAAACGAAAGATAAAGTGAGCTTCATTGTGGTTAGATGTAAGCGGTAGCGATTGTTGGAGGGTGTTGAGTGTACGATTGATGCAAGGAGTGAAGCTTTTATATCTTTGGGTAGCTCGATTATCTCTCAGACTCGCTCGCAGAAAAACATTCATCCTATAATCGGTCTGGAGTGTATACCGTGTGCTTAGGAAAAGCCTGAGCTTTCTTCCGTTCACAACCTGCTTGTTCAATACACCACGATAAGGCGAAAAAGTCTGCCTCTAGGAAAGTCCGTATTGTTTCTTGATTGCTTAGGCGAAACGTTCTTCCGTTAGTTGGCACAGGAGAAGGACCTCGGTATGGCCAGTGAGAGTGAAGTGACTGGGAGGCCCTGTTCAACAATTTTGTCAGGTCCCTGGATTGATCAGAAAGAACCACGAACACGTCATGGTGAGCAACAGCGCAAGTAAATCTCCGTGACCTGAAGCGACTTACCAATGTCGTGTTTATTGTTCCAGGAGTTGATGTTGTACCAGTGGCATCTCAGCCCGTCCAAATCCAGCTCTTGCTCAGTGCGGCTACATCGACAATGTCATTTCCACTCCCGAAGACGATCTTGCAGTCAACAAGCCTTATACTTCACGTTGTGTGAGTAAGGCTGTATCGAGTAAAGGGTCAAAGTCCCAGACTGATCTCTCGTGCAAAATTCGACCTGATGGAGATAGGTAGCAAGTTTTGTTAAGGCTTAACATTATATACGTGGCCGCGAACAAAATCATGTGCTAGTGTGTTGACGCGTTGTTTGTGCCAGTAGCGAGATCCTAGTGCCTGCAGTGCCAACTCCTCGGACTCAGGCAGGCACTGAACGATATCGTCACCAAATTCAACATCTTGTACTAAAAGTACTTGTAACTCCCTTGACCATTTTTACTGCGTTGAAGAAATTTTCTGAAGAGTAGACGCAACCACTTTGAAGGGCTGGTATGTTGAAACTGATACTCTCATTCAGAATCTAACATTGCTCCTTGGCAGGGGAGGGACTGACGGTAGAACTATGAAGTACTTCTGCAATTGAGTTCTTCATCTACCAGGAACATCCAGTCAGGCCGGCGGCCAGTTGGCAGAACTCTCGACTTCTGCCACCCGTGGAGTAGGTGCGACTCGCGGCTGCCATGGCCTCGGACATACTTACTGCCATTTAGCATCAGCATACATTTATCTCATTATGCGAGCATCGGACGCACAGGTAGATGGAAGCTGATGTACAGGATTTGAGGTAACAGATCAGTTAGTGTTGTAGAAAGTTCGGCAGTTTGTTCAACCGAGTACAACTCACACTGCAGATGGGTTCCCCTGATGTGCACCATAAAGTAATCTGGCGTGTTGTGACACGTTATTTTCCGTGCCCGCCGGCAACAGCTCAGGCTATAGTAGTATTTTCTGGTGAGTGGAGCATGTGATGCTGATAGTTACCTTGTATATTCAGTGACCTGCAAATTTCTCTCAGAGCACCTCCAACGGCAGACTCAATGCTTCATAGCTTCAAATTTCGACTCTCGGGCATATTGCACGTATTTGGGCCTAGTGCTTTCGCCATTAGCATCATTTTGAACATCCTCACCATACTGCGCTTGCAACATCAGTCTGTCGATGATAAACAGTACTGTATGTCGAGGTCGTCCTTACTGACAGCCATCTCATCAGCATATTTGATGCAGCTTATATCGGTAATGATCATCCGATCGAACTACCCCTCGACTTAGAGACCGTCGCATTGACGTTTGAAGACTCAAAGTATTACAGTATTTCAGGGCTCACGGCCTGGTCGGAGTGGAATCTGCTCGATCACTTTCAACAAGGCCACGGATTCGTGCGTCTGGGACCAAATGGTAAGTAAGCATTCATTCTATTCTCGTCAGTGCATGAGTCAGACGCTTGATTCCATCAGGGCGACTGTTTGGCGTCTCGATGTTTCACCAGCTTCATTGTCTACAAAAGATTCGATTAGCCCTTATTAATGGGCCCAATGATCATAGTGGCCACTGCCTCAACTTCTTGCGACAGGCCATTCTTTGCAATTCTGATACTACCCTCGATCCAGTCTACACCAATGGATCGGTGTCAGGCTCAGACGGCTTGGGTGTCACGCACATATGCCGAGATTGGTCGCAGGTTTATGCGTACATTGAGGAGAACCAGAGGAGCCCTGTGTGGGCAGAACACAAGACAGAGATATAATCATAACGCGAAGTCAAATGGGAGGATCTGATTTCGCACTAACGCTGGATGAGATCAGCTCGTAAAATACTTACTTATAAATCTCAGTTGATGCTGGAAGCGGTAGTCGAGTCCCAAGGCTATTTAATATCGAGGGTTAATCTGAGTGACAAGGCAGCATTTCTCTCATGTGCACCGTAATTGTATGATAAAGGTCCTGGTCATTGTCTCAGTGCTTGAATTGGATATCAAGTGCAGTCGCAGGGTTATTCAATGGAAGGTCGAGTAAAAATTGATTGATAGCGAGTACCCAAGAGTCGTTCAAGTGCGATAGAGATGCATGAAGGCTGTCAAAGCATGGGCGGTGTCCGGGAAGACGCAGATGCAACATAACATGTCATATTCATTCTTGGCCCATAATTGAGTAGGATGCAAAACTCCAAGCTCCAGAGCTTTGTCATCCAACTTCCATCCAACTAGCATGTAGAACATATACCGAGCGACATGGTGAGATACGATAACTACGTCCAGCGTGCAATAAGGTTTATCCGATAAACATATAGACGATACACCGAGCAACAATGAAGAGAGGACAACACCCTGAGAAGAAGAAACATTCGATGCGGAAGGAGTGTGAATGTTGGTTGTACAATGATTTGGCTCAATATATGAAAGAATAAAACAAGTATCGTAGTCGTGAAGATAGACAGGTTTCGTGAAGAATCGAAGAAAATACTAGATCACGGCAACAGGAAGTTAGCAAGAGTGACAGATTGGCAGGCCAAGGGGGACGTACAGTCGTACGCTAGACTATGTCGCGTTGCGGGCAGGAACAATATACCCGTAGACCAATTTCTTCGGGTCCTGGAGAGTGAACTTGCGACGTCCTTTCTTAGCACGGTCCTTGCTTTCAAGGAGCGGTCCGCATGTCGCTTGATGCCGATCCAAAGAATCGGATCTCGACCACCGCTTTCCGCAATAAGGGCATTCACAAGACGTAGTATAGTGGACGCTCTCAACGTGACGGCCCAAACTGAGCATTACCTCTGATCTTGAGCAATCCTCGAATTTGCAGGCAGCCGTGTCTGTGGATTTTACACCGTGCCAGTGCAACAGGTGATATGCGACGCGGGCCTTGCTCATTTCTACAAACAGCCCGCAGGGCTGGTCCGTCCAACCGCATGCTCGTACGCAAGTCATCCCTGCGGGTAGTTCGTTCGTAATCTTGACGGTCCGCTTGGAGTAGGAATCGTCGAGTTCCATCGCCCCAAATCTCCTAGTTCGAAGAAGATTACCGTGGGCATCATGAGTCCCGCGGCTGCTGATATCTACCGGCTTCGGGTCGTGAACGGGCATACTCATGACTACGGCAGTAGCGTCCGCTAGTCTGTAAAAACCAAACTTTCCCTCTCTGATTTCTTCTTCGTCGTCGTCCAAGCATCTGCGCTTGCGGGTGTTTAGCGCGGGAGATGAACTGGAACCATCTTCCTCGGATTTAACGGTATAGCGAGTTTTACGCTTGGGACGTTTGGCGCACATCTGCCCATTGGGAGCGGAGGAAGACGGCTCCAAGCTGTTGTCATCACTCAGATACATTGTCGCGTCAGAGTCAGATGCAGGCGGCAAAAAGGTTTCGGTATCCGACATCGTGTCCATGATGGCACTAGCGTATGCGTTGCCGGTATAATCCGTTGTCGAGGGGATAGACACTCCAGCCTGTAAATGGGCATTTTGCTCTTGAGAGAACGGAGGTCGGGGGCCATATGCGCGGGGATCCCCCGCTGCCCAAAGCTCTAGGTCGACGACAGTGGGAAAGTAATTTTGAGCAAGATTAGGTCCATTCGCATACGAACCACCATCATACCCATACTGGGACCATGCGGGGACTTCCAGCGACGCTTGAGGGACAGAAGAGGGCTGCGGAGAATAGTGTTGGCTCGGATCGAATGGGGGAAATTGGGGGAGACCAGCCACCGGAGCGGTGAACTGGTTCAACGTTGGAAACGACATTTGAGTATTCGGAACATCCGGTGGGGGTGCTGAAGACCTGGAAAAATGAATGAGCAATGGTGAACACTCAGTTGGGGTGGCACGTACCAGTGAAACGCCTTTAGGTATTCATCTTCCTCGCAGGCCCGAGCCCATCTGCCACAGGCCGTCAGTTGAGCCGATGTTTGGATTGAGGTAGAGCTACATACTCAACCCGGATGGCGGACACATATTCAGGATCAGATAACTCTTGGGCGTCTTCCGAGACCGTGTTAGCGATGGCTTCGTTGTGGATTCCAGGTTGAGAACACGAAAGGATAGTCCCGCTAAAAAAAACCATGAGATGGAGCGTGCCATCTGACTCGAGATTGAATACTAACCTATCCAACGACATCTGAAGACTGTCGTATGAGGCACTAAATGCGGAAGGCATCATCAGCATATACCGAGTCGACATGTGAGTAGACTTACCTAGACATATCAATGATTTGCACAAGTAATATCAAATGGTTAAGATGAAGTGGCAAGGGAAAGAGGACGAAGAGATGGAAAAGTGAAGGAGAGAACGCGAGGTTTTAACCTCACAACATGTGGAGAAGCGCTATACAAAGCATGCCTGTGGACGAGCATTATGCCCCGACAACATGTCGCAAAAAGGCAAGTGTGTGTGGTCGCTTACAAATTTGTGGCGTCTATTCAACTGCTTTGAAGCACCATGCGTGCATCAATCCACAAATGCACAGACCTTTCACAACACGGCGCTCATCCGTTGTTAGACCTAGACGCGCGTGGGGCGATGAAGTACTGGCGCTTCCTCACTAGAGGATATGACATTACTAGTGCGCGCAACAGTACAACTCCGTCAAAATTCGAAGTATCGCAACAATGAGATTTTCGTGAAGGATGGTCACGACACACTCACTACAACCGCGAGCTTTGATAATGATACCAGCTTGAGACAGCAACAAGCGACCTCCAGCACAAGCGGGCAGCTGATATATTACAGCTGAATATTGCGCGGTAGAGGAACATAAAATGTGGAGGCGCTTAATACCCCAGGCCTGAAACTTCTGACATATCATGTAGTGTGAGTTGCATGTTTAATTGCAAACGTGCAAAGACACTTGCCTTCGCTGTTCATTGCGTTGTGTCCCAGCCTAGTCCTTGCCGCTGAGGTGAGAATTGGAGGGCTTAATATCATCTAACCACTCAATGGACACCGAAATACTTTTTCAGATCGAAACCATGGTTTGACATTAGCGTTTATGTGAAGATGTTAGGAGCTAGGCGGCAATGTAACAGAGAGAACGCAGCCCGTAATACCTTCATTATCATGAAATGAGGGTAGCATTCTTTGGACTAGCCTGAGATGTCAACAGCTTCATTTTGGATGATCGAATCACTTCAAGTTGAAGATACGTCACATATTTGTTCAGCCTGAGATAGGCATATCAACAAGGATTATCATGATTCTGTCAGCAGCATGATGAAGCTGAACGCATGATACAAGGTTCGTGTCGATATCGGAACTCACCGTGGTTACTAAAGGAGTTGTGCTAGACAACTCGGAGCAAAGCGTACGCGTTGTTTTGGTCCGTTGTCCAAAGGCTTCCGAGAGTTTCCTTATGTGGAAGCTGCACATTGCAAATCACTAGGTTCTCGACAAGTCTTTGACCATGTTTCAATGTGCAACCTCGTCTATGTTTCTTAAGCAGGCTACATGTAACCAGTAGAATATTCACCGAGACGCTGGTCACACTCAAGCTATGGTAGCTTTTCTGCATAGCAGCAACTGGCCAATAAACTGAAGAAATAGCTGTCATTAAGTAGGGCTTAACATTACTAGATGTGCTTTCGATTAATGGTACGCAGTGTTCCTGACAACCACTACGGGACAGACAAAGTGGTAGTTCCATTCCTGCAGAAGGATTGTTTGAATGTCTGATCAAATATCGAAAATGTTAGATTAATGCTAAGGTTTCATCCGCCCAGGTGGTTTTCAAGGCACACCGCTTAGCACAAGCAGGGCCAAAATCTAGGCGAGTTTGTAAGTACCGTGACCGAATGCGCTGTAGGTCGTTATCTCGCAATCTTGTAGTCCAACGAGAGGTCATGGAAATCGCGCTCGGCCCAATACCCCCAATCGATCCTGTTTTCCTTGAAGCTTGAGGCTTGAACGTCTGCTGGAGATCAGCTGTAGGAGGCTGCTAGTTTCTTCCCATTACAGGCACCGTTAAAATTCTTTGCCAAATGTGACATGTGACAGTTCGTTGAACCCGCGTGATCGGGTTTTTTAGAGTACATGCATCATGATAAATGCAGCCCGACAGGCTGCTGCAACCACTGCTGCGTGGATTATAGGCAGGTCTTCACGCGCACGAGCCTCTACACCATCTGAAGCATCTATCCTAGTCATGTGAGGGTGCCCAAGAATTTGAAGAAGAATTATGTGCCAAGTCTTAGCCTTCTGGTGAGGTCGTGGTGAAATGAATCATAATCATCACTACTAACTATTCATAAACTATGACAGTTGATTTATCATAGATCAATATCATGATGAGCAGAATCGGCCGAAAAGATTTGATTGTTGACAGTTCCCATAGTAGGTTTCCGGCTAGCCCATTTTCTTGGGTAGAACGCCATGCAAACGCCATGTTGACCACCCTTGCTGCAAGATGGCGTTCTATCATACGCCCTATCACACGCCATCACCCACCCTATTGCGCCACTTCTCCGCAACTGAGTCATATGTGGTAGAATTCGATCGGTAGTCGATCGGTAGGCTCTCTCTATGTTGAAATGCTGATAGCTATAGGCTCGTTGACTCCAGAACGCTCATATATCTAGCATGGGTCGTGGCTAGCTTGAAGTCTTATCTCTTCCCTCCTACCTCTTCGCTCACGACCGCTCGCCACAATGGGTGCTGAAAAGACAGACGCTACTGCTGATCACACTAGCAAAGGCGAATTCTCCGATGTCTCAGGCCATGATGGAGAGTCTCTTCAGGGGCCCTCGCGATACACCCTGCAACGTAAACTCAAGAATCGTCACATTGCCATGATCAGGTGTGTTTAATTTTCTTTTTTTTCTGGCGAATTCACACCTCCGTCAAGTATTGGCGGTGTTATCGGTACTGGTCTTTTTGTTGGAACCGCAAACTCTCTGAGTTATGGAGGCCCCATCGGTCTGTTGCTCGGCTACATCGTGATGGGCACCATTGTCTATTGCGTTATGATTAGTTTGGGAGAAATGGTATGCTTGCTGCATGTCTTACACGTAGATCACATACCTGATCTTCATTTCCATAGGTTGCTTACCTACCTATACCTGGTGGTCACATCAAACTCGCCGAGCGCTTCGTTGACCCTGCGTTCTCTTTTGCTATGGGTTGGAATTACTGGTATGACTGGGCGATTGGTTGTACGTCTTATTTTTCCTCGTTCATTTTTCACAATTACTGACCTTTCACTTTTCAGCACCTGGTACTTGAGTTGGATGCATTTTCTTGACATGCCTGCTGACATTTTTTCATCATCTCAGCTGAAATTGCTGCTGCTGCATTATTGATAAACTATTGGAATTACACTGTCAATGATTCAGTATGGGTCGTCATATGCCTTGCCGTTGTTGTCGCCATTAACATGCTTGGCGCTGGTGCTTACGGCGAGGCGGAATTCATATTTGCGTGCGTACCGAGTACTATATCCCGATCTCGCTTTCTGAGATTACTGCAGATCCATTAAGGTCATCACAATCACTGGTCTTATTATTCTCGGTATAATCATCGATTTGGGAGGTGGCCCAAACCGTGACCGCATTGGATTCCGCTACTGGAAAAATCCTGGACCATTCGTTCAGTATAATGGCATTCAAGGTGCCAAGGGACGATTCCTTGGCTGGTGGGCTGTTCTGATCCAGGCTGCTTTCTCGTTCATTGGGACCGAAATTGTTGCTGTACGTTATATTCTAGGGCTATCAATAAATATACTGCTTATGAATCTCACCTAGATTGCTGCTGGAGAAGCGAAGAATCCTCGTCATACCTTGCCCAAAGCCATCCGTCGAGTATACATCCGTATATTACTTTTCTACATCGGTGGAACACTCGTCATTGGTCTGCTTGTACCATCCAACAACCCGTTACTCGTGTTGAACAGTGGAACCGCCCAGTCTCCATTCGTCATTGCTATCGAAACAGCTGGAATTAAATTTCTTCCTTCGGTAAGCCGCACATGGCCTTCCCTTGATTTCTTATTGACTTATTCAAAACAGATCATCAATGCTTGTTTGTTGACCTCGGCCTGGTCCAACTCATCTAGTTCATTGTACACTGCATCTCGTGCGATTCGTGAGTATGCTTATCCGGTGGCCAACTCATCGAAATTAATGAACTTCGTAGATGGTCTTGCAGCCTCAGGAAATGCTCCCAAGATCTTCCTTAAAACTACACGCAACGGGTTGCCTTACGTTGCTGTCCTCTTCACAGCCATTTTCTCCTTTCTTGCCTTCATGGCTGTGTCCAAGGGTGCGGGTTCAGTGTTTAACTGGTTGTCCGACATGACATCCGTCGCTGGCCTTATGACGTGGTTTGGTATTTCTGTAACATACCTTCGCTTCTACAAGGGTATGCAGGTTCAAGGCATCGACCGCAAGACGCTCCCTTACTACACAAATCTCCAGCCATACGCAGCATGGTGGGGAGTAGTTTCGACGATCACCATCTGTTTCGTATGTCAACTTTTTATATTCATTGATACTGTTTGGACTGACTATTCTTCTACACTCTAGTTCAGCGGATGGAGTGTCTTCCTCGAAGGTAGTTGGAATACTGCAACTTTCGTTACCAACTACATCCTTTTCATTACCTGGCCAATCCTGTACTTTGGTGCTCGCCTCTACTACGGCACCAAGCCCATTGCTGCAGCGGACATGGACTTCAAGAGAGATATAGCTGAAATTGTGGCGGACTCGTATGAGGAACCCCCGCCAAAGAACAAGATGGAAGCATTCTGGCAATGGCTGGTGAGCATGGCTGCACCACTTGACAATTTTTAACATCGCTAACATCACCCCGTTCGTAGATGTAATTATACCTGCATACCTAGAGATCGATTATCGTCAAATATATCATTGTTTTTTGTAAGCCCTCAATTGTTCGACGTACCTAGTTGTCGTTATATGTTGCTGCCAACTCTACCAAACGCAATTACCCAGCCAACTTGATTATGATCAAAATGCGACCTTGCCCTTTGTATCTAGTGAACCTTGCGAAGAAACAAGTTTGGGTTCCAATTTCTGTCCATGAGATCTTTTAATCGGGTACCTCCGCTGCAGTAAGGTGGTCTGACGCAGGTCCTGGCGCATTGACTTGTAAACGGTAGTCCTACGCTGTGTTGCCGTAGTCGGACCTCGATAGATAGCCTCCTGCTATAGAGGTTTGGCCTTGGTAGTCCGTGCCCGTCCTACCATTCCATCAGAGTACCACTTTGTACGGCATCTCACACGATTCTGCCTGGTATCCCAAGATTCTGCAGTTTAATGATCAAATTTGAAATTGAAATGAGGCTGATATCGATATCGATGATGCCTCCTAGTACTTGTTTGTTGTAAATCGACTACGTGCGTCAGCTGACCTTTTGCCTGGCATATATGCAGGCAAAGCAAGGTGATGCATCAAGGTGAGCATGGTGTTATTCCAAAATATGATGCTTTAATGTTTCGTCGCTGCTCCCCGAAATATGGGAACGACTAGCTAATAAACGTCAGCAACTCAGATGTAGTTTCATAGGTGAAGAAACTCAGAATACTTAGAAGATGAACTTGAAGGCAGAACAAATCAGTTTTCATTAAAAAAAGGTTATTAGAGAATCGTGAAATAATGAACAAAAAGTGAACGTAGCTGAAAGGTGTATGATATCGATAAGCGAATGCATCAAGATACGTGGCACATGGGCTGCGGCAACCGTACAATCTACCAAAAAAAAACCAGTGATGATTGCCATTAATGTTGTATACTGATGTAACGCATGGCCATGCCGAAATATAGAACGGAAGCTAATGAATTTAAGATTAGGAACACTAGTTTGTCGTCCACCACTGTCATTTATGCAAGAGCACGGCGACCGCACCAGCCGCCGCATGAGGTAAATGCATTACCTCCTAGAATCGAACCTGATTGGAATGGATGTTCAAGCAAGTCATCAAGTATACACAATGTTTCGCAGGGATTGATTAGTGTTTAAATATCAAATGTCAGCGCAAATTTTGAATCCAAACCACAAAGGTTCGCTTACCGCCTGCAAGATATCCCCAAGAGCCCATGACAGTGAGGTTAGCCACACGAACGAGACTAATATGAATCAGCACTTTTCGACGCGACAACTGGAACGGGTTCTTCATCTAAGGGAATTGTTTTGGGTCAGCGACAGCGAGATACAGTGGCTCCGCCAGGAGAATCACCCTGCCCTCTGGTTGATCTTTTCATGCATCTCGATATCCGCGTCGGATTTCCAGAAAAAAAAGTGGCGGGATAGTCCCTCCAGCGAGCATGTAAATGATAAGGCAACCAACATGTTGTAATGTACGGTGGAAACATCTTGAACCCGTGGATTCGTCATGAGCATAAAAAAGGCCGCTCCTTGCTACAAAAGCGGACATATCAGTCTTGCAAGGTATAAAGATAATGACTCACCGTGCAGAGAAAACCCAACATTTTGTACCGAAAAAGCCTGTTACGCTTCTTCCAGCCCAGCTCTCTCATCTCCTGCCAAAGTTCCTCAAGATTGAGCTTTCCAATGGAGAAGTAGCAGATGACAGTGAAGCAAAGCCGAGCGTGAAACAGGGATGGTGGTTTCCAGTCCTCGGGGGGATCTGGCTGCTTTTCTATCTAGGGGGGTGACTTGACATTGGACTTCATCGGGAAGTCTGAGCGGTCACTACCGGAGTCGAGATAGGAAGACATAATGACGAAGCCATCATGATCTTTATTGAACCAACAATGTGTCTTGTTGAGCGGTCTAGGAGATGAACAGTGAGAAGAGTAAGTGTGAACAGCGAGCTGCCTACCTCCGCCATGTGGATCAAGCTTCGAGCGTGCTGCTTCTTTATGATCATGAAAGAAATATGGGTATGAAAGAGTCGGATATTAGCGGGAGCAAGAGATTCATTGTCAGCAAATATATCGGAGAAACGGGTGATGAGGAACGCGAACCAGAAGAATCGTGTTGGGAAATCCGCTAGGTGTCTATGAAGTCTGGCTTTCGAGAACGTAGTGCAGATATTTGGAGTGTGTCTTGAACGAAGATACCTTCAGACTACAAGGTCTGAATAAACACCAAACGAGACTAAAATTGAGAGGTGCACCCCAAGTAGTGAGCGCCGCACGAAAAATGGGGATGCGACGAGGAAGAGGAAACGAAACAAAACTGTAGAATATCGGAAACATCTCTCTCTTAAAGGAGCAGTACTTCAAGTCGAAGAGAGGATCTTCATGTGGCCTAGGGGTGTATGTGCAAAAAAGGAAATCATTGTTGCGCAGAGGATCCTCGCATTGTAAACGTTTAAACCCTTGGTCCTTGACACTATCATGTGGTTCGCTATTTCGTCTGGTCTTCCCAGCGCCAAGTTTTTGGCGTCGCATAGAACTTCGATTACTCCAGAAGTTGTCAAATTTGGAAAACGTAAGCTTGAGTCACCAAAGCCTTCTCCAGAACCTTGACAAGCCAGAAAACAGTACATTACACCGAGGAGGTGCACATCGAATCCCAGGCGGAAGTCAAGAGGAAATTAGAAGAAGCTAGAGCAGTGAGAGAACAGCAGGCGAGGTTTTGAAATTAGTCACAATACTAGTTATTGATTCTCGCAGATTTGGCAGGAACGTTATAATGAAGGTTATGCTAAAGGTTATGCTGAGGGCCAAGCAGAAGTGGACCAATTGCGAGTAGAAGGGGACCGACTGCGAGCAGAAGTTGACCAACTGCGAGCAAAAGCATTCGTAGCCGAGCTGGATGGTCGTCCTGGATTATAGAACTCTGTCAGTGTCTCTCTATTCTGGAAATGGCTTGACACTCCCTCAACAACAGCGTGATGCACGCAGCGCTTTGATAGGACTGCGATAGGTCTCACTTAGTGTAGACAAATACAGATAATAATTTTCTCTTCTACCAGTGGTAGCCTAGAAGTGTTTCGGTAAGTTCCGATCGTACTTTACCATGTACTACGTCCAGTTATATTCTCCTGCACGGACCATGTTCACTGATTGGACATACGAATTTCAACCGATGGTCCACACGGCCAGGGTCGGATGATATCTTCAAGCGCGTGATTCATACTGATACTGCAATCTACAGCCGGTACTCCCTGTGAACCCTAGCAGTGTTGCTGCAAAAAAAAGACTGGACATCATGAGGTTTGTGGTTCTGCCAACTGTGACATCACGGCTGTCTCCGTTTGCCTATGTGACCAACATTTAGCTGCTTGACAACATTTATCGACTGGCCACTGCAGTAGGCGATGCAGTCAGAAAACTGCCGTCCGTTACTGGCGGTAGCATGCAGATTCGGTGCGCAGCCAAAATGTTCAAGTTTGTAAGAAACTGCTGATATGCTCTTGTAAATCTCACGCACCCGCACTACTACATAATCCAGTGCCTTATGACCAGTGGTTCATAACACACTTAGACGATAACCAGAAGGTCAAGCAGGTCAAACATTGGATACTTTCAAAATGCAATATCATCCAAACGTCCCACTTCCCCGCTCAGCGCCCAGTTTCTCCTATCACCTTTGCTTCCAGCATCAGGACACGTACCTCAATCGATAGTATGGAAGACGGCTATAACGAGGATGACGAATACGATGAGGATTCGGATGACTTTGACGACCTTTCCTATCGCCACCCAGAACTCAGGCGTCACACTATATATTCCCGTCGACCTGGAAAGACATCGACTACATCTGCTTCACACACCATTCAACCTGGCAGCAGTCCAGTCACAGACCAGTATACCCTTGTATCCTTTTCAACTGGAACAATTCTAGAAGATGACTATGCCCTATCGTGGTATAAACTTCGGCCTTGCGAACTTTTAGAGATGCACCGCTCAGGAAAGGTTGTCCAATTACCAAGAGAAATCATGTCGGAGTATGTTCAACCTTACTTCGAGTCTAAAGCCAGGGCCCTCCGTGCAGTATGGAGTGTAAAGTCAGGCCGATTCGAATCCCCTGCAGCCACCGGCAATAGGTTGAGGGGAAGAAGCAGAGACAAGATATCTACCGTTCATATTCCCATGCAACCCGAAAAGAAGAGGAGAAAGGCTAAAGTCGAGTGGAAAGATCGATGGATAGTCATAAATCATGGCACGCTGTCTCTCTGCAAGGATTCATCCGTACGTCTTTTGAATATACAGTTACCGCATTGCGTCCTTACCTTCAAGCTACCAGGGCGGGACCCCTTTGCATCATTTCCCACTAACCTCATTATGCGCGCTTCGTGGCGCAGAGTCTCTTGCAAGAGCCTGTTCCATCATTGCAGAGCAACGCGTCGTTTGCCTCAAGTTTCGAGGCAAGGAGTTCATGGCATCCTCCTTCTCAGCCTCTTCACCATCCACATCTCTCCCCTCATCTCCGATTGCAGAAGACTGGAAAACAGATGTTCAAATTGAAGCAACAGACATTACTCCTTTACCAGATAAATCCACTTCAACCTCAAAAGAACATACATACAAAGGAGATCACCATAAGAATTCCCCGTGCCTCGACTATAATCCAGAAGACATCTGCCGCGGGGAAGGCGAATGGCTCGTCCTCGATTTGCTCGATGATCATGGTATTCGATTTACTTCGCATCGTCCGTCTCTCTGACTGTCCACTCACATAGCTTTCTCGAACATCCTCCGTATCCTTCACCGTTACACCTCTCGTCCAATATCATCATCGTTCCTCCCCACCTCATCAATCATAACGGTCGCAAACTACTGGAACAATGTCTCTTCTCCCGCTCTCACGCCTTTTGTTTACTCCTCCCCATACGACTCTCTTCCATATCCAGAATGGCGCACAGAAACTGTCGAGACCGCGCGCAAGGCTGGCATGGGGGACATCGGAAAACCCCTCGCACTGGTCCTGTGGTCTGAAAATACCCGCCGAGAAACCTCGTTGCACGATATCCGCAATCCGCGATTCGCTTTCTCGCAAGGAATGAGTCATAAATCTTCTGTCAGTTCTTTTGCGCTATACTTGGACTCAGAAACAGGCGAAATTGATGGAGAGAGCGAGATGGAGTGGGAAGGTTGGATGAGGGATCTAGAGAGGCAAGGAAGCGTGAAGCAACATCACATTCGGCATCAGAAAATCATCCATTCTCTTAGTGACTCCGAGCACCAACCACCAAGCCCCTCACTCCTATCCACCCCACCGCTTTCAGATGCATCCTCTCAGGGCTCCCCAAGGGGCCACTCACCCCCACACTCACCCCCTACATACCCCACGATTAACAACGTCATCCAATGCGGGGATCCTTTTTCCTCTTCTCTCGAATCACGTGTGCCTGGGAGGATCAAGAATACGACGATTAGCACCGTGAGCGTGGGCACCACCCCGTTCATGTCTGCGCGGAGACGGTCTTCGACGCTCACTCCAGGCAGCTTATCCCGGCTAATGAAAGATAGGGAAAGAGGAGATGTCATTCATCCGTCGACTGCTAACAACTCGCGTACAGGAGCAATATCATCGTCATCATCAAGAGGCACCCATATCCGACACGCGTATTCAGGATCCAACCTCCGTTCAGTCCCGACAGAGAACCTCCGTCGTGCACAAGATACAGAAGCCTCTAGTACTAGCAAGAAAAAGGTTGGTATCGTGAGGGGTATGTCAATGCGTGCGGAAAAACTTGTAAGAGGACTGGATGGTGCCATAGACTTTGTTGATAACCATCCTTAGTTGTTGGTTTGATTACTCTTTTTCTCGCTTTTTTCACCTAGGTTATTATGCGCGGAGTTGGTATTTAAGATTACTTTTGGAGTGTATATTAGTATGTATTCGCCCATATGCTAGCTGTAACTTATTATATACAAGTAACCCTTAGTTTGCTGATGCTTGTGGCTTGCAGAACGGCAGACACGTTATCGAGCGCTTGGATCTGCGATTTGCAGTGCTGGCCGACCCTATTGTTGTCGGCCGTGCTAGAAGGTTTAACCAAGAGTCTGGAGACCTACACTTTGAGTCCCACTTTTGTATTTTACTTGACAACACGAGAACGTGTTCCGCATCGCCCGCGACACTTTCGTGATCACTGCCATGAGCGTCTCACTCTGATAGCCGCTCGTCCCTGAGAACTGAGTCTGCGTCGGTAGTACGTGAGCATCTAAAAGCGTCCGGGAAATGAACAGGGTCTGGCACAGACACTGGGTAGGTCCGAGTCTTGGGGCGTGTCAAACGTTTGGCTCAACTCCATCGGGGTTCTACAACGTCGGCCATGGCTGACGCGTCGACGTTCCTCCTGCTTCCTGTGTCTCTTGTGCCTGCCACCAGGCGCCCTTGGACCCTCAAAACGTGGTCAACTTGGAGGGTCATGGCTGACATCACGTCACGGAGGCATGCGTGATGTGTCAGCCATTCAAACCAAACTGCTGACATGCCCCCAACCTTCAGCTTCAGATCTCAGAGTCTGTGACAAACTCAGTGCGCCCAGACTGTCCACAATAACCAGGCTTTTTTGAAGCATTCATTAAATATAATCACACATTTCTATATCTCGCTGGCTGTCAATCATGATTGGACAGCACCACCAGGGTCCAGTGGTACCTGGTTTGCGCCACAGCTTGGCGGCCGAATGATGATCCAGGTGATGGTAGGGCATCGCAACTAACCACTATAAAAGCGGTGGTCGACAGCTTATTCGATTCTGCAAGCATCCTACTGGTACAAACCCTATCACGATATGGCCATAGTCTCAGATGATCCCGTTTGGTGGCCGATCATCGAGTTTTGTCGTCTTTACAGCTATAATCTAGGTTCGTAGAGTGCCAATAGCGACACCTCGATATATTTGACTATCGCTTTGCAGCTGTATGCTCTGTTGTGGTGCTATACGACTGGGGTGAGCGAGATAATACGTTCCAAGGGATCATTGATATGAATACAATATTATTCAAGCATTGACATTTGAACAAGAGGTAAGTTGACGTCATGACTTGTGCATCTCACCGAATCAATAATGCTCTAACAGTTCGAATTGATCTTGGTGAGCAAAGTCCGTATCAGAACCAAATAGAATCGTGCAGTTTATTCGGGGCAGAGGCGACGTTGGACCTCCATGACTGTTCTCTATATCTGTGTACGTCATTGCTATGAGCGCAGTTGGCATCTCGTGCTGACTTCAACATATGCTAGGTGCGGTACATTGGAATACTATATTTCGCGTACGTTTGCAAGGTTATTTACATCACTCTACAATGTGCCAATAAATCTCCTCTCGCAACCAGCGTTAACATTATGCGTACGTGTTTTCACATGCGTCCGCTTCTACACTCTGACCGGCGGCACGCAGTGTTACTCCCTAATACCTGGATTACAGATGTAGTGCGTATCCTGCACCGGTGCCCGTCATTCCCATTCCCATTTGAATACTAACTAGCCTCTTATATAGGAGTGAGTGATGTTCTCGGTCGGTTTGTGTCTCCAAGACAACGACTTCGACAGCTGTGAGTTCATCTAAAGTATGTATCCTAACACCAAGTAACTGGGATTTCAGGCACTTTCCTCTGGTACATACAGGCATGGAACCCTGTCATCGTCAATGCCATGTTGGGCGGTGAGCGCATCCGCGATTTCCTTACTGATATTGACTTGACTTAAATACCATTCAAGTCATCATGATTGCTCGGATAAATGCCATGTATGAGGGATCGAAAAAAATGTTCATCTTTCTTGTTGTAGCCTTGTTGGCTTCCACGATCGCCTCCGGAGTCATGATGGTAATCGCAAACCTGGGTGTTTCATCGCGTAAGTTTTAATTCTTAACGAAAGTCTGGAACACAAGAGACTCACAGACATTTACCAGAGGAGGCCGTCCTTTCCGGCTACCATACATGCATTACCACAATTGACGCGGAAATGATGCATCTGATTTACGAGAGTGTGATATCTACTATTGTATGGGAGATCCTCGTTTTGTTTCTTGCACTCTGGATTGTTATAAAGCACTCCCGTGAACTGCGACAATCGCCGACAAGATTGAACATTGCCCACTGTTTCACGATATTAATGGAGAGTCACACACCTTACTTTCTAGTGTGAGTCCTATGGGTGATTTGAACTTATCTTGTTTCACTGAAGTTCCGCATTTGCCAGCTTTGTCATCATGACTTGCTTCACACTTGGCTCAATATCTCCAAATATCACGGTACGCTGACCTGCGATTGACGTCTGTAGTTGACCACTATCATTGTTTCTCTGTAGAACACCATGGAACGTCTTATTTACTTTAGTATCTGGGCAACCTCCCAGATGTTGCAGATGTTTGTGCTGGGACCACGTCTGATCCTCAGCGTTCGAACAAGATACGAAGCCAGGGCCGAGGGGGGAACAAGCATGATGTCCATGGCTTTCCATGCTAGTGAAGATGTGTTGACCGGTGAAGATACGTTGACTGGCAAAGATGATGTGTAGCACATCAAATGATCCAAATGATCAACAACGGTGCTGTGCGGGGAGCATGCATATTCATTTGTTTCGTTATGATATTTAGCTTCGTCGCGCTAGTATATACAGTAGACTATTCCATAACGTATACACCTCTAGTGTATATTTTCAATATTGTATCGAGTTTTTAATGGTCCCACTTGGTTCCACTGTGAGACAGCGAGAAAATACAACATCAGTAAAACCCAAATTTCTCCCCAGATAATGCCTATTTTGACAGTTTCGCACAGTTTCCTACAAACTCTCACAGAGCGGACAGCGCTCACGAAAGACATATGAGCACAGCCAAGTATTTTGCACAGCTCTGACATCGGTAGACTAGACAAGTCATATCATTTATTTATCTGCATGTACAGGAAGTAAGCATATAATATTACATATGCATCAAACCAGCATATAATTAGCAAAGGAAAAACATGGATATTAGTCCAATTGACGATCTACTACACGAAGAGCAGTATCAGTAAACAGACATTCCAAATGATAATCATAAAAGCATGCGGGATACAATGTGTATTTTCAATGCTGAATGACGAGGTAGACGGGGAGCCTGAGCCATTGAGGTCTTCGTCTTTCATTCTTCGTCATTGTCAAACGCCAATTGATCAGTAATTTGCCTCATGCATCATATCAAGTTGGAACATTGGATCATCTTCAACGAAGCAGGCATTGCGCTTATGGGAGGTCGATGTCTCTGGGGATAAAACGATGGTGTCCGATGTGGCTATGGAGGCAGGAGTTGACCGTGATGACTCAATGTCATAGCCGACCGATGAACGACGTGGTAAAGGAGGTTGGCCTGGAATTCTCTTTTGATATTTGGTCAGTCTGACCAAAGCTCGATCATTACTAGGGACTTGCCTCCAAATTGTAGCGACAGAGATAAAAACGACCGTCACTGTCCTTCTCTCTGCACGCCTTTGAAATATAGTATCAGTACAGACTCATGTTTCTAGTTATGGGAAATGATTGCACATGTGTAACGGTGTATAAGCCATCATACCGATAGCCAACGAGGGGCGCAAATTTAGAAACAAATTTCGAGCTCCGGACGACGCGCACGGGCTTGCCTGTGTAATGAGACTTCTGTTGTACTGTCATTTCCCGCCCTTAAGTTCATCGGGGATAGAACTCACAAGAAGCGCTTGATTTCCCCAACCCGCCCATTCCTGGTCAGAAACCTGTGGGCCTGGATTTTTCTTCGGAAATTCAATGGATGATTATGCTATAGAAGGAAGAAAAACCCTTACCGGCCAACCGCCATTATAGAGGCCACCCCCTGACGGTACTATGTCGGCATACAATCTTGTAGCACATATTATAAATACACACCTGAACCTACGTAGAGACTATATACATAGGTCAGGCTATCGATCAAATTCGAAAATATGCGCCGCGGTGCTTACATCGTGTCGCCAAAGTCCTGGTCATCATCGTACTCACCCGAAATGACGATTGAACAAGCGCCTAACATCTTACTACCCTGTATTCCAGCCTGAGGATGGCGGTGTATGCCAGCATCATAACACTCTTTGCTGCAAACACATAGACAGATAGGATAAGTGATATTAACGAACGAAGATTCAGAATACACACCGTGACTTCCACGTGGCACCAACAGGTACTCCAGGAATCGCTCCAAAGCGCCGCCTGTAAAGAAAGTATGTGAGTAGTATGTGAGTAGTATAATTAAGGGGAAATGTCTGAGAAGCATCACTGACAACATTCTGGCATGTCTGGCCCTGGCCTTCTTAGTCATTTTGAGGGCGATTTTCTTTGGACGTTCCTGTATCTCCTCGTCCCCTTCGCTTGCAATTACTTCTGGATCTTCTTCCGTCATGTTGACCACTTTACCGGCGGTTTTTTCTCGATATTCTATCTCCTCATCCCCTTTGCTGGCGATTACTACTTCTGGATATTCCACCATTTCCTTGTCCTGTTCGCTGGCGATTTCGTCCTGATGTTCCTCTATCTCCTCGTCTAATCTGAAGTGGTAGTTTTTGACGCCGACTTGAAGTCGTTTTATAAGGGTCAGGTAGTCCATTATGTCGTCGGTGACTGTCAAGATGATGGAGACAATCACACGAGGCCAACACGAGGCTCGTATACATAGAATGCTGCTGCATGGCGCGTCGGAGTTTCGAAAGGTCAAACTTGGGTGGAGCCGCCCCTTCTAAGAAAGATTCGATTCCACCGGCGACTAGATAAGACGAGGTAGCAACTGCTGACGGAACTAGACCTCCGGACTGGACAGTGGAGAATGACACTAGATGGCTCCACGACACGTCGGAAGTGCAGTTGACATTGGCAGCCGATTTCGACTCGCATCCGCTGCCACGGAAAGAAGTAGGCTGTATTATGGTGTCTGCCGAATTGCGAAGGCTTGAAAAAAAAGGGGTCTGGTCCCGATTTGGCTGCTGTGTGGCATCGCTTGCTCAAGCCAAGCTCAAGCACTGTTGAACTGACGTCTACCATCATCAGTTTTGCTACCCTTCCTGAAAATCATGAACTCACCCTGGAAAGGCAAAGCAAAAGCCACCAATCAAGATTATGACGACTTGCGACCAACTATAACTTACAGACACATTCTATCCAATAACCTCGGTGTTAGAGATCCCCTACGCATCGTTGCCCTATGTGATAGTGACGCCTTCTATGCTGCCTGCGAACGCGTCCGGCTTGAACTCGACCCGAACGTACCAATTGTTGTACAGCAATGGGAGAGTATCATAGCAGTGAGCTACCCTGCACGCGAATTTGGCATATCCCGCATGGACAAGATCAAGGATGCCAAGAAGAAATGTCCTAATCTACTTGCAGTGCATGTCGCAACGTACAAGGAGGGCGAGAAGGAGCCCAGCTACTGGAAGGATGTCGATACGCGCACTCACAAGGTGTGCTGTACATCCTGCAATGCTCCTAACGTGACAGAAGTTGATCTCTTGTTGTCGCATATTCAAAAGGTATCCTTGGATCTATATCGACGTGAAAGTAATAAGATCATTGCTATGTTTAAAGAGGCTCTTCCGACCGGTGAAGTTGGTGAGATGCGCATGATACTTATTTCGTATGGTCAACTGACGTCAAAGCAAGAAAAAGCCTCCATCGACGAAGCATTCATTGACTTTACTCGTCCTGTGAGAGAAAAGTTACTCGAACGATATCCATACCTTGCCCAAGTCCCTGCCGATGCCCCAAATGGGATGGACAGCCCTCTACCACCACCATCTCCAATAAAGTGGGATGATCTGGGAACAGTCTTAATACCAGAAGGAACTGATGGTGCTGGAGAACAATCTAACATTGATGTTGATGGTGGTGCAACATGGCACGACGTAGCGTTGTCAATTGCCGCAGAGCTGATGCGAAAGATCCGCGAGGACATACATTCAAAGCTAGGCTATACAACTTCTGCTGTAAGCGTCATCTCGGAGGGAGCTAGTGATCATCTTACGCACAATCAATGATGCAGGGGATTGCTCGTAATAAGTTCCTTGCAAAGGTTTGTGCCCCTCTTCCCCCAGTCGATTGCACTCAATCTCCCGCAGCTTTGTGCCTCTTACAAGAAACCCAACAGTCAAGTCAGTCTTCTCAGTTCCATGTTGGCATCAATAACCAAATAAACATGCATAGACTATCCTTCGGAACCAGGCCATTCCAAGTTACCTCCATCCCTTACCCTTTCAAAAAGTCAGTCTCTAATCTTGATGTATATTGGCTGCCTTGACCGCAAGACACGCTAGATTCGCTTCCTCGGTGGAAAGCTCGGTGATGCCCTAGCGAAAGAGTATGATGTTTCAACCGTAGGCGACTTGTTGTAAGTAATGGACGATTCTTGCCGGTTTATATGTATCGCTTACCCCATTAAAGAACTATTTCACTAGGTAATGGATAATGTCTTCATCCATTTCAGCTTCTTATACATGGTAGATGAAATACAAAGCACGTTCGGCGAAAATGCGCTATGGATATATGGATTACTTCGGTGAGATATTCAATTCGTTATCCTCGGGGAACGTTCATTCATCATGCAACGCTAGTGGCATTGACCGCACTGAAGGTATTTCAGTGTGACCTGGCTACACCTTTCGCATTTACAACTAGTTCATAGTCAAAGAAAAGTCTGCGCTCTTCAAGAGCATGTTGGCGTCAAAGAACCTTCCGAAGCCGATAACGCAGCCTTTGGATGGACACCAATGGATTAGAGTCCTTGCTGCAGAGCTGGCGTTACGACTCAATGATGCTAGAGAGTCAATGCCGACGCTGTGGCCGAAGACTATTGTGCTCCATGCTCGCAAAGGTGATTTGAACTCATAGCATCGAATGTTATTTGCTGAGCTAGGAACACATCAGGATACGAAACGTCGCGATCCAAACAAGCAACATTTCCTTTCGTCCGCAATGTGACAGTGGACGTGATTGCGATTGCCGCAGACAAGCTATGGAAAGAGCTTACTGGAGACTCAAAAACTGTCAATATCACATCGGTCCAGCTAGCATTTACTGGCCTGGAGAAGGCTGAGATGGGCCAGAAAAGCATCGAAGGGTTCTTCGCGACTCGAGATATTCAACGAACATTCCTCAAACGTTCACGCGAAGAAGATGAGCCTTTGGTCTCGCTTGAGAACACGGACCTGGCTCTTCCCAAATCTAGTGATATCGAGGCAGTTTCATTCCAATGCACCCGATGCCGTAAGACGATCGCACTTCGAGAAGGTCAAGCAACAGGTGGTCCCAGCGAAGTAGCACAACGATTGGCAACGTTACGATCGGAACACGGCGACTTTCATTTTGCACAGGACTTGGCAAACAGCAATGAGGGGTCGGTGCCTGTACCTCGCGGTTCGTCGTTGAAACGTCAGAAAGTGGAACCAAAAGGGATTGCGAAGTTTTTCATCCAGAAGTAGGCAGCTTAGTGGCGTGTTACGATCGGGGAAAAGCCATGATGATATATGTATGATAATCATGCCTCTGCGAGAAAATGAACTATATCGGTGGCATGGAGTGCACAGATTTACACAGGTATGTTTTTGAGGCGGTGTAGAATGTGGCAGTTTTGATTGATCGTCACTACTGCATTGGCTAGCTGTTCAGATCCACCATCAAAACCTCAATTGCCGAGTCCCGACACAGTCATATGAAGAGAGAAGTGAAGATTCGATCAAAACGCTGTCGTTCGTTCGTTCGTGTGTTCGTCATCTTTCGAAGTTCTTTCTGCGGACTGGGTTCCACCTTTCGACCTCTGAGAGGCACGTTTCTGCGGCTAGTCCGTCATTCCTCATTCATTTTTCTCTGTCTGGGACAGCTGGCCGTTTGCTTGGTCTTTTTCATTTCAAGAACCCTCGAGGCATACGTCATTCATTGTCATGCTCTCGAATTCCCATTTCACGCCCTTCTCTACTGCTCAGGCAAATGGATTGATCGTGAGTCATTAGCACGAAATATTGCGAGTAGCGTCAGATGATACCACTCAGGTTGTTCCCGCGTTTGCCTTGCTATCTGCGCTAGCGCTCGCTTTTATAGTTTTCAGAAGTATCCACCTTGTGGTAATCCCCTCATTCCGGCGTAACGGGCCGGCGTGCAGAGCTCCGGAGAACCTATTCTTCCGTACTCAACTGGGCCATTATGCTGCATCCCTTGTTTTAAGCAATGTTTTCCTCACTGCAGCTGGGCTTATGGAGTTTTTCTGGGTCGAACAATCTGGGATCCATCAAGGTAGCATTTTTGGTATTCAAACTACATACGTTGTACTGACGGCTATCAGGCTCCATGTGCACTTTTCAAGGTAATCTAAAGTGATAGTGCTATGATCAGGTACTGAGTCATCTTGTAACCAGCTGTCCTGATGCAGATAGGTTACTGGTCCACCTGTTTCTTCTCTGTTGCTATCGGTGTCCACACGTGCAACTCCGTGGTATTTCGTCTCTACCAAATTAGTTATCTGAGCGTTGTGGTCATCGCCTTCGGATGGATCATGTCGCTGTTGATTGGTAAGTGGCGCTACAACAGCAACCGAGTTGATATAATCTCATGTTATCCATATCTGTAGCACTGGCACCCATCAGCCAAGCTGGTGTCTATGGTCCAGTCACTGTTTCATGTGGCGTCATGACGGCATATCCCGGCAAGATATTTGGGCTTGAAGCTTTTCCGGTACGGTTTATTCTAGTCTGATCTGATAGGGTCTAAGTAATCATGGACAGGTCATTCTCGTCTCTGTGCTTTCGGTCATTATTTACTCCCCGATATTCCTGTTTCTCGGGGGTATTTTGCATGTCAAAGGGGGTATCAAGTTGACTTGCAAGGCCCAGGGACGATGGTGTGCTGTGACCGACTCGGAGGAATATCACCGCTTCTTGGCAGCTGTCGCAAAGACAATGTTTTGGTGAGTTGCTGTACGCTTATGCCTATCCAGGTCATTCATCCGTTCGTTGCAGGTACCCTATCGGTTCGTGACCTTGCATGTGATCGAGTTCTCCTGTCTTGACTTCCTGTCTAGCATTTGTCTCCCTCTTGTTGCCGATCGCGGCTGTAAATATGGCACAATCTTCTGGTCGCGTTATCCCATTTGGAGCAGAAGTATTTGCGCATGTATGCAGTTCTATGCTTGGTTGGTGGTCCGGGTTTCAGCTTACGTCGTAATCACTGATTGGTGTTCTAGGGCTTGTCAATGTCGGTCTTATGTACAACACCTTCCGTGTGCTCAGTCCAGTCTTCCATTGTTCGACACTGCCAAAGATTCAGGTTGATACAAAGACTTTTGGAAACAACGCGTTCGATGAATCGCCTATTCTTCCCGCAGTCGCTCACATGCCCAAAGGACCGCTTTTACCTCTGTACAATGATTCCTCCAAGGCAATATCACCAGTCTCGCTGTCAGATTTTCCGCCACTTCAATATCACTCTCGCAACTCCTCCACTGCAAGTACTGATTCTGCGACTCACTTGTTGAGCACCAAGAGGACACCCTCGAGGTTTCACAAGATGAGGGTCAGGCAGGGCGAGTCGTTACTCCCTCTGTCTCGTGCCATTCTCACTCCTTCGGAGCTCAATCGCCAGCTCGATGCTGCGTCTGATACAGAGAGTCTCAAGGGTCGCAACCTTCGCATCAACTTGCCTCAGATGGCTGAGGTCAATACACCCAGAATGGCCGTTGTGACTGTCAGCCTATCGCCTGCACCTCGTTCTTCTACTGCATCGGTGATCACCAGCTCTCCGATCGTGCCTACGTCTATCCAATCCTCGAACCCTCCTCCCATTATGAGGCAGTTCACTGCGGCCTTTGGGAGGCCGAGCCGCAAGTTGTCTATGTTTGGGTCACAGTCAAAAGGCAGTGGTAAAATACCTCTCATTCTTACTGTCGGGCAGCCACTTTCGCCTGTCCCTGCCTCCCCAGCTGACAAGAGTTCAACAAAGAAGTCTGTCTCCAGGCTCCGCGTACCTTCTATAAAACGCAGACCTACTCCATTGGATCTCACTGATGCCATTCCTACACCCGTCATTCGGCCTCTACCTGTCATTACTACAAAGGCTGAGGCTCTTCAGAAGGTTGACAAAGGTAAAGGCAGAGCACCGCTATCGCCTACAACTCTGGTGGAAAGGAATGTTATATCCCGTTCCCACGCTGCCCTTAGACAATTACCTCAACTCCCCCGAAACAGTACAGGATCCTCGTCTTCTAGTGCGCACAGTCGCCCCGAAGCTGCTACATCTGCTGCCCCCCATGAACGTCACGCTTCAATATCGTCGCTCTTATCCATATCTTCTATATCTTCCTTCCTGGACAGTCTTCACAGTACCCATTCAACGAGCTCAGTTGGCGGAGGAAGTGAGAAAGCCCTGCCGAGCATTCCACTGACAAGCGGTAATACCATTGAAAGCATGGACTCCGAGTCGTCTTTGTCCTCTTCTTTCGAGAAACATAAACAAAGTGAGAGATCGACCTGGATGACGGTCTGGTCGCAGGACATTGCTGTTACCTTAAGCCAGCCCCCCGACGAGGAGACCATGCTTGCATATGCATCACTTGTCCCCGGTGCGAGCGTGACCAAGGGTGATCAGGCGAGTGTAGAGAATGTTCCGAAGAGAGAGGACGTTTCTCCTGTGCCTCGCGCTCCGATACCATTTGCACTTCGGCCAGGCCATTCGATGGGAAAGCTGTCGGGTACCCCACCTTCGTTGCGGACATGATTTAGAGGACTACACCCACGATACGGGACGCTGCCTGAGATATTAGTACAACTTACATACTAGTTAATACGATACTTACATCTACATTCCACTCCTCACCACTGCATGAACTTTTAGCTTAAAGCTCAGCGCTCAAAGCCTCAATTGCCTGTACAATTGACATGAAGTATAATATAATTGGACTTGCCCAAGATGGTACTTGGATTCGATGACGTATATTTGAAAAGTCCTGTTCTTCTTCTCGCTCTCATATCCCGGTACAAGCTACTAACACTGCACCGACCATGGCGTTATCCAACTGGGCAGCATATCTGAACAGGTCAACAAAACTGCTCAGAGACAGTAGCATCAAAAGCACGCTTGTTTAAATGTCGGATTCTGACTGCAAAACTGACAAGGCTATATACACAGTACTCCGTATGGAAGGCGCAGACGGGCCTTCAAGAGCACCTTTGACGCTCTTCAGGTTAAATTCTAAACAGGACATCGAACAGTTTGCGACCGGCTGCGATGCAGATATTGGTGGCATGTCCACTGTCCATTTAGAGCTTGACGAGTCCACGGAGCGTAACAAGGGCAGTGGGGCCACAGTTACGGGTCGGTTTTGGGGCGAGATGCGACTGGATGTCAGACCGGAACTGCAAGGGCGAATCAGAGGTGGATATACTGGGTTCCGGTCCAAGGTAAATGATATTTCCGAGCTTGATATCACACCCGTTTGACACGATGTCCGTATCAGCCCCGCCCGACACTCTTTGGTGAAATGGTCGACGACGTTTCAAGTCACCAGTTCCTTGCCCTGAGGCTACGCCTCGGTGGTGATCCCCGGTTACGCAACTCGTATTTTGTGAATTTACAGACTGACGGGCCGATCACGACGGACCTGTGGCAGCACCGGCTCTACTTCCAACGAAATGATGGTGACTGGGAAGATGTATTCGTGTGTCCAATCTGTACTGAGATTTTCATGGGCGCCAACTGATCGCAACTCTTTCAAGATACCGTTTGAGAACTTTATACTGACAAATACTGGTGAATTGGTGCAGCATCAAATTACGATGATGCGCGAGCGGATACGGACAGTTGGGATATCGCTGCTTGGGGGAAACAGCGGTGTTTCGGGTTCCTATGACCTCGGCATTGACTCCATACGGGCGGTGAATGAGGAAGACGTGTCGCGGCCTCCATGTAAGCGGTTCTCACTGTGATTTGATAGCTGAAGACTCAAAGAAAATAGCGATAGAAAAGGATCCATCCCGTGGCATTTGAGCGCTACTACGTATATTCCACCATGTTGGACACTTGAACAAAAAAAACTTGCATGAGCATCTAACGGGCTTGGTCCATAATCATAAACTATATATACAACGGCCTATACAACGGCAACCTTTTTGTAGCCGACGGGGCTGACGAGTAATAGAACCGCAGAAGAACGTACAAAGGTCGACAAAAAGCCCATCAATCAGCCAGCAAGGAGCGCGAGGAGTAGAAAAGTGTGTCCGGAGATAAAGGAAGTGTGGGTATATGGATGTTCTCATACGACTACACAACCGCTGCAGCATCCGCCATGATCGCCTTCATGAGCGTCACCTTTGCCACTGTAGACGCCAGGTCCGCCGCCACCGGAGTTGGCCATAACGGGTCTGCCTGTCTGTTGCTCCTGCGAGTGAATTACATGAATGAATTGTCAGAAATAAATAAAAGATTCTTACTTTGTTGTACTTTCTTATCTCGCGGACGAGGTTGCTGAATGCCTCGTCGACGTTGATGCGCTGCTTAGCCGATGTTTCGATGAACTTGCAGCCAAAGTGCTTTGCAAGGTCACGGCCCTCTGTTCATTATTAGGAACGAGTACATGCAAAAATCAGTCACGACTTGCCATTCATTCCAACTTGTCGCTCATACTCGAGATCGCACTTGTTAGCCACGACGATAACAGGGAACGAATCTTGGTCCTTCACACGAAGAATCTGTTGATGGAAAGTGCTAATTTCCTCGAAAGAGTCGCGGGAGGTGATAGAGTAAACGAGGAGGAAGCCTTCACCAGTGCGCATGTATTGCTCGCGCATGGCTCTGTGAAAAGTGAGCGGCAAGGACTATCGGCAGTAGAATATCACTCACCCGTATTCCTCCTGACCAGCAGTGTCGAGGACGTCGAGCAATGCGACCTCTTCATCAATGACACATTGCTTGCGGTACGAGTCTATGTTACTATTCTCAGTAAAGATTCGAATGAAAAAGAGGCCATTATACCCTCGATTGTTGGGTCGTATTCGTCGACGAAGTGACTTTGAATGAATTGGATGGTGAGGGCAGATTTACCGACACCTGGTTGGAACAAGTATTATCAGATATGGTTCATCGTATCTCTGCAGCTTGAGACTCACCACCACCGCCGACAACTACCAACTTGTATTCCCTCAAGAACTGCGCCTGTAAATAGAACAATGCTGTGAGTTCTTGTTGGTGATGGGTTAGGACGGCACATACCCTCGACATAGTTTGTCAAGTAAACAAGAAAGATGTAAGACTTGAAAAGAACTTGCCTGATTACAAGAGAGGATAGCTTGGTGAAACCAGATGGAATGATGAGCGCACGGGCAATTATAATGCTGATATTGGCTACCCGAGGACCAAATAAGACCAATTCTAGATGTTGTGGACCGACCGGACCCGACCCTGGCTATCATGATGAACCGTGTGGCCAAGTGCTGTGGCGCATCTTATGCTGTGGATCCTTGATCTCGCATTCAAGTTATTGTCTTGCTTGACTATTGACAAAAGCAGGTAGCCAACTCTTAGACTCAGTCGCACTGAGTTAGTGGAGTATTCGTGCTGAAGACGGTCAAGGTCTGCTCCTGTAACAACCTATCTATTTTCATTCGTCGTCGCATTGTTTATTTCTTCAAATCTCACTCCAAATTACCCAGGCTTCGTCCACATCAGCGCTTTCTCCAGGTATGATTTACTATTTTTAGAGTGCCACGACCCTTGAGGCCTGAGGATGCAATAATCGTGGTGCAGTGCACTACTACAGCAACTTCATTGTACGGGTCCGGGACGCGTTTACCTATGCATCTCAAGTGAACACGCCGTATCATGAGAAGGTTGGCCTTGTGACGTTATTCTTTCAACTCACTTCCTGTGAATCTTTTATAGATCTACCAGCCCTCTGCAGCACGTAGTATATCCCTCGTCAACCTCACATATCAGCAAAAGTATTCACAAACAATGCATAGCATTTCGAAATGTGACCTCATACGCTCTTCCGAGTTATGCAAGTGACCTTCGAAGTTCTAAAACCGAAAGGGATCCATAGGTGCGTGGATAATTTAGTCAGCCCCGGTATAATCAGCTGACATGTACTGTCTCCAGGGCGCTCCGAGGATTTGGCTTGTGTATCAAGTAATTTTCGGGATGTCGCTCAGCGCTCTTGAAGCGGCTGCCATTGTCAAATAGAGGCGCGCTCTCCAAATTTATATTATACGCTAACAACGTAGCCTAAGGAACATATTGATGCTCAAAGCATTCCTGATCACTGCAAGACCCCTGGTTGGTCGAAGGGATTCGGTCGCGAACTAGATAAGGCGTGTCCTGTGCACTATTTTAAATTCAAGGTCGCTTCTCAAAGTCAAAAAGTGATTCAAGCTTTAGATTTGGAGTGAATCGCCGGCCCCCGGCAGCCCACTGCGTCTAGTAGGCTCTAGTCTCATGAAGGACTTCATTTGTGAGTTTCTTAACTCGTGTTCTACAAACTCAACGTCAACTTCTTGCTTTCTGAGACATCCCGATCTGGTAGACTGACATAGTTCAAAGTGTTGGAGCCACAATCTTGATCTTTGCTGAAACAAAACGCTGAGTCAACGCTGAGCGGGATAAGTATCCATACAAACCGGTGTGCGTAGCACGTTTTATTACTCGTGATCACAGCATGCAACGTGGTTCATGCGCAATCTTAATTTCGAGTAATATACAATGATCAGACAGGGTACACGCGTCAGGGGAAAGGGATCGCTTTTTTCACGAGATCAGTATGTATAACGTTTAGATCCTTTTTCCAATACATATGATCATAACGGATCACCAATTTGAAGTGTCAGAGAGAACCTGGATCACGCAAGGTGCACTGACTTGCCATCAATAAAGTTTTTTTATTGGCTATGCTTGTTGCATTTTCTGCGCTATTTTTGCAGGTCCAAACTTTAGGTTCAACCCTGTAGTGGAAGCTTGAATGTACTAATTGGGTGCTTTATTTTCAACTAAGGAGCCTGGTTGAAAGTCTTGTGTGCGCGATATTTGCGGATCCCTCAGGCTAACCCTGACCGACCCGCATTAAGTAGTAAGGGGCGAAGAGTTCGGAACGTAATCGTTAATTCGTGACCTCCTGGCGCCTACAAAGTTGCCCGAGCGCTCATTTCATTCCTACTCCAAACCATAAGCCTGAGCATTCAACTTAACAAATATGCACTAGCAGCCATCACTCTTTGACACAAGTAGATACTTGTGGTCGATACAAACTCAAGATGAGGATCAAAAGTCCCAAGGGTCATGTTACGTGACTTGGACTAGCGCATGACAACACTAGCTAGGCTCATTCTCCATCTGACACTAGATTCATTCTTCACACGTCATGTTTTAAAAAACATGCATATCGTATGTAAACCATATAAACGAGTTGCCCAGCCGTTTTCACCTTTCTGCCTCAGCTCCTGCGACGATGACTTTCGAGTCTACTTACACGTACCAGTTTGATACTGCTGTTTACAAGGGCGCCGTTACGTTCCCTACTCAACTGTTCATCAATGGTGAATTCGTCAACCCCGTCAATAAGGGGACGATCGAGTGAGTGTCCATAATTACTGCAAGTGATCAGTGATTCTGACAGATTCCTTCAGTTTGACTAATCCGGGTATGACTGCCTGGGCATACAGCTTTTCATTATTTTGATAAGGTTGAACTAGCTACTTGCAAGGCTATTGCCCGAATTTCAGTCGGAGACCGTGAAGACATCGAGCTCGCAGCACAAGCAGCAAGAGCAGCATTCAAGGAACACTGGGGTTTGAAAGTGCCTGGGGCAGCTAGAAGCAAACTGCTTCACAAGCTCGCTGATCTTGTCGATGCCAACGCTGACCAAATTGCTGCTCTCGAGGCTCTCAACGTCGGTCAGTCAGACACCCTTATTAATTGAATCACACTGATCCGCTACTGCTAGGCAAGACCTTCCACGCGGCCAAGGCACAGGATTTGCCGATTACAAGTTCTGTTCTACGTTACTACGCTGGTTGGGCTGACAAAATACAAGGAAAGAACATTCAGGTGTGCCTATCGACAATTGCAACACAATACTCTCTTTCTGACGAGTTTTAGACAACGCCTGACAAGATTGGTTTTACTCGTCACGAACCTATTGGGGTAGTTGTATGTAGTCCCATTACGTTGTAAATTGGACGCTCACGAACATGTGGCAGGGTGTAATCGTTCCATGGAACTTTCCTCGTTGGTATCCAAGCTTATGAGGCTATTCTCCACTTACCCCGTGTCTTCTAGTGAGCACGCTTATCATGAAACTTGCCCCCGCACTCGCTTGCGGAAATACAATCGTAGCGAAGCCTTCTGAGTTCACGCCTCTCTCCGCACTGTTCTTATGCACATTGATCCGAGAAGCTGGTTTCCCACGTGGAGTAGTCAACATTGTAGCCGGCTACGGTGACACTGCGGGTCAAGCGGTCGGTGAAAGCATGATCATTGACAAGGTTGCATTTACTGGGAGTACTCTCACGGGTAGGAAGATCATGGAAGCAGCCGCAAAAAGCAACTTGAAGAAAATCAGCCTCGAGCTAGGTGGAAAGAGTCCGAGCATCATTTTCGATGATGCAGACATTGATCAGGCTGTCAAGTGGGCTATTAATGGGATTTTGTGCGTTTCTCAGTTCTTCTCCTCTCGTGTCTTGTTCCTGAAGGCCGTGAAGCATGAACCAAGGCGAGCTCTGTGTTGCAGGGTCCCGGATTTACGTGCAAGCGGGCATTTATGACGACTTTCTGCAAAAGTTCACAGAGAGCGCTCAGTGTCTTTCTGTGGGTGATCCATTTTCCCCGGGCACGTTCCAGGGGCCTCAGATATCTGAGAGACAATTTGAAGTGAGTGCGCAGCCGAACGGTCTATAACAAATACCGATGTCCGACGTAAGCGTGTCATGGGCTACATCAAATCCGGCCAAGAGGAAGGTGCAACTCTTCGCCTTGGTGGCGAACGGCACGGTACAGAAGGTTATTTCATACAACCTACGGTCTTCACGGAGTGCACGCCCAACATGAAGATCGTGCAAGAGGAAATATTTGGTCCAGTAGCAGCAATTATGAAATTCTCCGCAGAGGAAGGTTCGCTTATATTTCATGTTCCCGCTAGTATTCATTTGACGGCGTCAAAGAGGTGATTGAACAAGCAAACAATACTACGTATGGGCTTGCGTGTTCGGTTTATACAAAGGACATCAATAGAGCAATGCGTGTTGCAAGCAACATCGAGGCAGGCACCGCGTGGGTGAGCGTGAGATAGTTCTTGCAACGTTCAAGTCAGCTGATCACCAGGTCCGGGTTCGTAGGTAAACTTCACTAATTGGCCAGACCTCGGATTGCCAGTTGGTGGATTCAAGCAATCTGGTGCAGGTAAAGACCTGGGCGAAGATGCTCTTGAGAAGTAAATTAATTTCTCATCTGATCGACGCCCGATGATCTGACCCAGCCTACAGCTACACCAATATCAAGGCAGTGCACATCAACATTGGCATTAAGATCTAATCCAGCAAACTCAGGCAGTGTGCTCCAATACCACACCTTGACCGCATGACCCCCGGACCGCCATAGATTAGCGAAGCAGTGAACGAGGAAATGTTACTAGCCAATAAAGATCATTGCTGAGCTCACTGTCTCCACTCCGAGATTGAGCTTCTGTTGATGTAATGTGCGTGTCCTTGCCCCGAGGATCAATTAGTGCTGGTTCTACGACGTAAAAGCCCGGGGTTCGTGTGCCTTCTAAGTACCCCAGTGCTTCTTAAACACTTAGATATATGATCGTCTAAAGACTGAAAGAAAGCCATTCACAAAATGCCCATCCGCACCTACATCTTCAAAGTTGATCTTCTTGAGTCTCGAGACCCAGAAATCTCGAGGACCTTTTCCATACCCGCATCATGGACATTTCAAAAGCTTCATGCCGCGATCCAACACGTCTTCCTCTGGCAGAACGAGCATCTCCACGTGTTTACGTTTCAAATTCCAATTGGAGGCGGCATAAACAAAGTTGTATCGATACAAGATACAGACATGATGGGGCGGGATGATGAAGAGGGACCTAACGATATCGTCCTGGATGAAAAAAATGTCAAACTCAAGGACGTATGGGACAGCAACGGAAGGTATCACAGGGACGTCACTAATGACGGAACCCTGGGGGGTTGCTTCTATGAATATGACTTTGGTGTAAGTGATACCACGTTGTGGAACGTTCCGAATTTGATCAAACCGATCTGATAGGATTCTTGGGAACATGAAATTACCCTATTGGCAGTCGGCACGTCCAATGTGAAGGAAGTCTCAGTTCTTGAGGTTTCCGGTTGTGCACCCCTCGAGAACAGTCACGGGGTCCTGGGATGGGAGGGCCTTAAAAGAGCTTTCGCGGATCCAAACCCCAATGACGTGTCTCTTGAAGCGAGGAGGTTATCATGGCTTGTTTCGCCTCTAGGCGGTGCATTCCACCCCGCTATAGCACCGACTATAGAGCAGCTCAATGCACCTGGGCTATTCGATAAACGCTTCAGGCAAATTCGCAGGGGCATTCTATGATTTGTGGCAAAACCATGCTCCGAAGGCCTTTGCGCTCGGATTACGCTCCACACCTACGGCTTTACGTATAGCATGAGGACTCGAGTACTCACCACCCACGTTAATGACAACGTACTTAAAGCCCTGTAAAATAGTCAGAGCAGCAGCGTACTTATTTGCTGCTGCTATGTAGTATTAGAAGGACATATGTCCCCGGACTATCCTAGTAACTTAGTAGTCACTTCGCTAGTTCTAGGTCTTGAGACCCAGGAGCTCGCAGTGCGAGGCTTTGTATTCACATAACGTATCGAATATGATATGATCGTCACTGGGTAGAAGAGACTCGTAACTGAGATCTGAGAATTGGTGGTGGCTAGGTTTGAACACAGGAAACAACACGATGCTTAGCTAGGTCCGCATAGGATCCGACGCACCCCTGTACAACCGGATTAGGCAAGATCAATGTTAACAAGTTGGTCCTGAAATCAAGCTAGCGTCTATCATTTCACGCCTACATCGTGGTCCCAGTATTTCACTCTCAGGATGTCTGATCACATTCTTCTGGATCACATAGTTTCACAGACTAGGCAGAACATCGAGTTGTTAATCTCTCACAACAAATTATCCCCATCGGATGGCCGCGATATTCTACTCAAGCTTCCTAGCACTGGGATGGCAGGATCCATGATAGCCATCACACAGCAAACGCAGCGCCTCTCACTATCTCCGGCGCCCGCTCAGAGTATGATCAATAATAATATTGGCTTGCATGCGTCGCCAAAGGTAGAAGCTCGTGCGATCTGGGATTGGACAAGCGAGGTAAATATATCCCATCTACACTTACTAGGTGTTGTAGATTTGCTAAAGCCGTGACAGGATCCCAATGATCTCTCATTTAATGCAGGAGATATAATAGAAATTGTGAAAGAGACAAACGCAGATTGGTGGACAGGCAGAAGCAAGACGGGGAAGCAGGGCCTATTTCCTGCCACATATGTGGAGAAACTGGCTTCGCGATCTGTTTCTCCACCGATGTCTTTCCCTGAACTTCCAAAGACAAGGACATCGTTGGATTCAAAGTATGGTTTGACTTCGGAGCCCAAGTATATGCCTCCAGGTCTCCCAGGCCCTCCGCAGTATTCTTCATCACAGCCTGTGGTGCAGCAGTACCCTCCACCTCCTGGTCCTCCAGCCGGTGGTTATCATCCTCCTGGTCCTCCGGCCGGAGGTTATCCGCCCCCCTCCGGGCCTCCCGGGCCTCCTTACAATCCTTATTCGGGAAATCCTCCAGTGGCTCAACCAGTTCCTCAGCAGCCCCCAAAGAAGGGTCGTTTCGGTAACCTTGGCGCTACGGTAGGTCTACCGTGCAGGAACTGTCTATAAATATTTATCGATATAATTTCCAGATGGCACAGTCAGCTGCTGGTGGTCTTGGGTTCGGTGCAGGTTCGTGTACTTGATTTTTACGTCTTCGATACTTCTAATCATTCCTATCCAGGTGCTGCCATCGCTGGTGATATAGTGAACTCAATTTTCTAGACTTCTACTCTCTTCGTGCGTTACTAAGCTTACACAATTACATTCATTCGTGCTACGTCTTTCTTGACTATAGCATCTTACATTTGGTATGGTATTAGATGCGAAATTCCAACATCGTGGCTTCATATTTACACAATTCGATGCTTCTCAGTAACATCCGAAGTGGTTTTACGCTTAAGCCCCGCAAATACTGGACCACTGGAACTGTATCGTAATGCACCCCAAAACGTTTGTTCGTATCTCCACATTGAAAGTCGAGCTCGTCGGTTCTCGTAACCCTTTCATTTCTCGGACATTCCCGCCTCTTGTACCTGCCAGCAGTTGCATGCAGCAATCCAGTATGCACTCAGCTAACACCTGTTCGGAACCGCATATCGTCCTCCAGCACGTGAGAAGCACCGTTTCATCTTGTTGGATTATAGGCAAAAACATGCTGTTACTCATACACTGAAGATGACAAGTGACTGGGCCACATCGGCATGCGAGAGGTTCAGTGAGAAAGACGTCGAATACGATTTATTTGATGAAACATGGAAGTATCGAGAGATAATCTTGGAAGATTGGGCTATGGAGAAATGCTATTACTACTTGAATAATTTCGAGGTACGTATCTACCAGCTTTAGCATTATCCTGTTCAAGAACAACCACGAACCCGAATAGCAAGATGCGTGACCGGAGACGCTGAGATCATGAAATCTTGCCGCTAGGCCTTCAATTCTGCTGTGCGAGCTCCCGTCAAAGAGTTCAATCAACCTAGAAAGTTCCTGAAGCTTCTTCACGACGTTCGACAAGTCGCCGGTGATGGCCACAATCTTGCCGACGATGCAGATCACGAGGATAGGTAAATTGGAGAGGAGTAACGTATTCGCAACGACTGAGGTTTGTTGGTCATAGGTTTGATATAGTCATTCCGGCCATGCTTATAGAATCGTTGAAAATGGGCCACCTATCAATGCGACTGTGGCCTACCGATAGTTTGTCGTGCATGAGGGTACTCATCCCTTGGATTTATTGGTATCTCCCATCAACGGGTGCGCTATCCGTCGGCCACCGTTCATCCACACTGAGCCGCGATTGAGGCTTTGACGACATGAGTTTGGCCTGGTGAAGGGCTCATGCGCATTGTCATCGGTACCCACACAGAATACGTTGACAACGGTATGTGCCAGTAGGTACCCTGATGGCAACAGAAGACAAGTCGCGGCCAAGGAACGTGACATGTGAAAAACGTTGCTCGTGGACGTTGAAATAGGGAAGCAATGGGGATAAGTGTGATGCCATCTTCTGAAAAAGGAGAATACTAAAGCGAGTGCCAAGTGCACGAGACGGGGAGCGCCGGTACGTTTGGCTAATCTTACCTATGCTGACTATAGTGGGACCACCTTATAAAAGGTTCCAACTTGGTTTTCAGATGGTGCATATTTCTGGAGTAAATGCCTTTTCTTCTGCTTTTGGGCTTTTTGTCCTTTGAACTGATAAATCGGACGGCGCCCACTGCCCTTGTTTGATGGTGGCTGCGAATTATTAGTACTAAATGACTAATAAAAAGTAACACGGTTTTACTTTTGAGAGGTTGGGAAAGCGTGTCAAGATTTAGACACTGCATGCGCTTCTGAGAAAGCTCTAGTCAGCATTAAAGTTAGCATTAACTTTGAACTGTTTAAAATTGACTCAGAGTTTCTGTCCTTCAGGTGCTTCGGTGGCGGTAGCGGAGAGCTGAATTTCAAATCATGTAACATCACGTGTATGTCACAGGCTGATTGCTTACCGATCAGCGTCACGCTTAGTATTGCTAATGGATTAGATTTCCCGCCAATGAAATGTGGCTGGTTGCACTCTCCTCAGCTTACTCACTTTTCAGCATCTGTCCCGTCCGCGACCTCCGGCTTTCTCAGCCAACTCACCTTTCCTTCTACCTTTTAACTCGAACAATTTGACGGTGGCGGAACATCCGTATCTTTCACCTGCAGTATCTACTATTTCAGTCATATCCTCCGTGCCCTCGTCCCCGATTCTCTCTGCTTCGAATAGCAAGTCTTAGAGCGGCCCATTAATCCTTATATCACGAGGATGTCCGATTCAGACTCTACCCTATCCCCCGAACCTCAGCGCACTATCAAAATAATCTTCATCTCGGATTATGTACGTCTACCTTCTTATTCTCCCTGTATATTCCATTTTTTCTATGACTTATCATTCTTCGGCATTTACCAGCTTTGCGCCTTTTGCTACATCGGGAATAAGTCCCTCAAAGACGCTATTGCCGGATGCCGTGACTTGGATGTACGTTTCGACGTGGAATTCCGGCCATTTACCCTGCTCTGCCAATCATCCGTACCCGAGGTCCCAAAAGCGAAAGGTGAAAAAGTACCCAATCGCCGGGAATACCTCGTTCGGAAGTTCGGTAAAGAGCAAGCGGAAAGCAAGTGGAAAGTGGTGGAGGAATTAGCACAAAAAGCTGGTTTACCACTGTGAGCATCTTTAGCATGTGGCCAACGTTTTTCTGATACAATGGATTAATAGTGCGGAAGACGGAATCGTGGCCCGGTCTACTCTCGCCCACAGACTGGCCGTGAAAGCATATAAAGTTGGCGGGCAAGCTATGCAAGGCCACCTCAACGATATTTTATTCGATGCCATTTTCGCCGCCTGCAAGGATGTTAGTGACGTCGAGTTTCTTGCCGATGCAGCAGAGAAAATTGGCTTGATGAACAAGGCAGAGGTACGTTTCAATGTCAAACTTAATTAACAGTCGATGACATACAATTACTGCACCTTGCAGGCTACTGCTTTCTTGCAAGATACTGATTGCAAGAACTGCGTCAATCAAATGATTGAAGCTGCTCGGGCGAGCGGTGTGAATGGCGTGCCTTCCATCATCATTGATGGAAAATGGGCTTTGAATGGCGTTCAATCTACAGAGTGTTACCTTCAGGTGAGCAAGGCCCGTTCATTTTAGCCTATCAGTAAACTCGTCCGGGTGCAGTATTGCTGATTCTTATTGCACGTAGATCTTGCGCAAAATTGCACAATCTTCGTCAATGACGGAATGTGCATCGATCGTCTCAGTGGAATCATAACAGATTTTACGCATATTTCTTTCGCTCTTCTCTACCCATACCGTGCTTTATGACCTCAATTCATGCGTGCAGGTCGTGGTCATCACTTTGGATTAATTATTTAAGGACCACTCACGCAACCTCGCGCAGGAAATTCAATCTGAAAGGGCCTTGCATCTCGTACTTTTTCTCTTGCTCTTTGTACCATTTTCTGCGTGTTGTATCGCATCGCTGTCTTTATAAGCGAGCGTGTGTTTGTATCTTCCTTCTATGCTATGCTATCTACTCCTTTACCTTGTTAGTCCCGGTTTAAAAGTGGCCGCCATGAGGGAGAGGTAGGGTATATAATATTTGACCTTCTCTGTTCCATTTGACACGAGGATAACCCCCTTCAACATCACTATCCTTCACCATCTTGCGAAGTTCGACAGTCGGTTCACCGATCTTGCCGAGCTTTCCATACCCCTGTACCGATCAAACTCGGTACCATGCTACGTCAACACAGTCACCTTATTCGGCCTTATTTCCGGCAGGTTGCCGTTGTAACCGTGCACGGCGGAGTCTTTCAGAAGATAACAGTCAAGACTACCTGTTCGAAGCTTCCGATTGGTTGATTCAAGTGTCAATGCGAACAGTCTGAAACCGAAAGGAAGGATCACCACGCAGGCGCTAGTTGGAGAATGTTACCTCCTTCCGGTTTCATAGTGGAGTGCGGTTAAGTCATTCCCCTAGAACCTATCTCAGAACCCATCTGTGGTCAAGAGATGAAACATTATGACATAGTTGGCCAATAATAAACAATCTGGACCCGTTTCCTATGATCACACGTTGAAGATAAACCTCGCGGTCCCGTTACCCATGTGCTCCACATTCCGCACAGTAGAGCGTCAGGTAGGTACATCAGGTTGTTGCCCAAATGCACTAGCTGATAGCTTGGGGAACGTGAATGACCTAGACTGGCCTACGATGGCCTTAAGGTGCTGCAATTCCACGTATAAGTTCCAAATCCATGGACCAACTATACCAGTTGGGCCAACGGCTTGCAGGTTCGCATTAGTATTCATCTTCTTTGCAAGGCCCAGGATCGTGCTAGTCTGTGTAGAAGCAGAGACTTCATGAGCAGATGATGATATGTGTGAAAAGCAACCCACAGATTCAGATTGATGCGGCACCAAACCATCTGATAACGAACTAAATTGCAGAAGTCTCGACTTAGCGATGGAAGATCCGGGGTGCATAAACACAGGCACAAGTTATCTTAACAGAGTATCCGTTTTTGAGGAGCCGAAGGAGAGCTGCATCAAAGGCGTGTTCGGCCTAGTCCGAGAGGTATTACACAAAGATCTGCACAAAAGCAGCCTCGTGTTGCCTAGCCTTTAGGTGTTCAGCAATTGCCAATACACATTTACTAATACAATTTATACGAAGCGAACAACGATAAGATGGCCTTTGAAATATCTTGAGCATGCGTTTGGACAGCGCACGAGAAACATACCACAACGTATGGACGGTGGAGATTGATCACGATCATTCTATCCAATCGTTTAGGATATCCTCTAGTTCGTTGCGAACGCCATCGCGTGATATGTTGCTCGCAATATGATTAGAAGCTTTAAGCCTCTCGAGAGCGGCAAGCACCCAGTTCTGACAATTCCAGTTTTCTCTGCCTCGATATACGGTTACTTGTCGAAGCAACGCGCCTATCTCTTTTTCCGAGAACACATCAATCTCTCCGACCGCCAGACAACCACGATAGCCTTCAGCAAGAATTTCCATACATTCGTCTTCAATGCAAGAGTAGGTAAGGGTGTCGATGTTGCCAATCGCTTGGTAACAAGTCCCCCAGTGATCTACTTGATCTGAATGTTCTTTCCCAGAGCTGCTGGCTTTGATTGAATCGGCACTTGCGTTGGAGATCGCAAAGAGTGCCCAGTGAAGTGGCATCCTGTTACCATTGGAATCGTGTCCGCGCCAATATTGTGCAACACAGAGAGTTCTTTTCTCAGACAGCCCACTGTCGTCGCCCATGATAGTAGAAGGAAAGTTGTGTGGCTGGTATAAGGCATTACGATAACCATATCAGGTTCCCGCGCCACCGCTTGGCTGGACCAGTCTAAGGATAACCTGGTTTGGGAACTCTATCACCCTTGGTTAACGTTTTCAATCGAACATATCACACCTCTGCTCCTCACCATCACATCGGCAACAGGATTATGACCGTCTTCGTTCCATTGAAGGCAGGTTCGTCCCCTCCTCCAACACCCTCTTTTCTGGTGCCTTCAGAAACCCCAAACTTGCACCTGCGAAAAGCTATCAAGGCTATCCTCAAGGCCAAACGGTTGGTTGTCGTGTGTGGTGCGTTTTCCAACCGTCGGAAAATTCAGATACCGTCGCCTTAGTCCAACTAAAAATGTACCAGGTGCTGGTATATCTGTGTCTGCCGGAATTCCAGACTTTCGCTCAGAGTCGGGTCTCTTTCAAACGTTGAAGCGAGACAACCCGAAAGAAGCGTTGTCTTCCGGAAGAGACTTGTTTGATGCGTCAGTGTTCAACGTGAGTTATCGCCTTTCTATGTTCGATTTTCCTAGATTGTGCATGGAAAATCTCTATTGCCTCAACCACCACGCGTGCTTACTGCTCATGGATGGCGACGGGCTTACACACGTTTAATAGAATGAACACACGACATCAATGTTTTGCCAAATGATAGCTCAATTATCCGAGCTCTCGCAAGCAGCCAGCCCCACGCCTTTTCATCAGGTACTGCGATCGCTTGATGACAGGGGCAGGCTCCTGCGTGTCTACACCCAGAATATCGACGCTATCGAGCTGAAATCTGGTCTTTCCTTTGGTGTCCCAGAGTTTGATAAAAGACGAGCAAGGCCGAGATCTAAGCCAAAATCGACTGGTCCTCCCATCACTGATCAACCTACGATATCTACTAGCGCTCCTTCTTCGCAAGATGGCTCATCGACGACACCGGGATCAAGGTACATGTCTCCTGCTGTTGAAGTCCCTCGTTGCATTCCTCTACATGGAACACTGCAGACGCTGCATTGCCAAACATGCATGCACACGTTTCCACTTGAGAATTACGTGCCTTCCCTGACATTAGGAACACCCCCAACTTGCCCCGAGTGCACCCAAATGGAGGAGACGCGTCAACTTATCGGAAAGCGAGCCCGAGGTGTGGGAAAATTGCGACCCAGTGTGGTCCTTTACAACGAGCTGCATAAAGATGGCGAAGGGGTGGGCGAAGTCGCGAGGAGAGACCTTGTTGGAAGTTCCAAAGGCAAGGGGCGGAGTGGTGTGGATACTTTGCTTGTGGTTGGCACAAGTTTGAAAGTTCCAGGCACCAAACGCATGGTTCGCGAATTTTCGAAGGCGGCACGCGCCAGAGGACACACTGCGTCGAGGGATTCTACGGCTGCATCTACAGGTCTCGCAACACCAGCACCCTCTCCTGGCAAGAGGCCAGCTACATCGGCAGGCGACTCTCCCTTCAAGTCTATCTATCTAAACTTTGATTTTCCGGGGCCGACGCGAGAATGGGAAGGCGTCTTCGACGCGTGGTTACAAGGAGATGCTCAAAATTTCGCGGAGCTCTTGGAGCAAGAAATCGTAAAAGAGGCTGCCGAAAAAGAAGCTGCATTAGAGAGGAAGCGGAAACGGGAAGAGGATGCCGCTCACTTAGAAGGCTCAGAAGAAGCAGGTCTTCCGAAGAAGAAGACAGCCAAGAGAGAAAACCAGAGCTCTGAAAAGCTAACAAAGCGGAAACTCAAAGCCTTGCCGTCTGTCCGTCCTCGGAAGTCCAAGAGTAAACACCAAGAAGACATGGACATCAGTGTACCATCCGCCCCGAAGATAACGCATGGCAACTCGAAACTTACGATTCGAATTCCACCACTGAAAGGCCGTTACATCCCCGAGGTATGCATCACCACTCCCGTACCGCGAGGGCTTAAAGCGGGGCAATTTCCTTGCACTCCCCCTGCAACTCACGTGAAACATCGGTTGTTGTCTCATTCGGACTACCCGCCTTCAGATACCACGGAGATAGGATTTGACGAAAGCGATCTCTCCGAGTTGTCTGGTGATGAGGTGGCAGGCGAACTTCCTAGGACTGCTATACGGACTGCACAATATGGACTTCGGGTCACCAGAGGGTAATAATATCTTGTACTATCTTTATTGTATTTATGCATCGTACGCTACACGCCTCGGATTTTCACAATTAGTTAGCAGCTGTTGCACATGGGACTGCTTCAAGGTGGGATTTTGACGTGCTGTTCTTTCCAAATTGTGCCATGTGTCACATAAACTTTGTTATACAGTGGGATTGCAAAGCTTATTATATCAAGCTGACAAGTGAGACGCTCCTTACTAACTCTCATCATCATGAATAATCGAAATCCATGATGCTTTCTCGCTCACCAAAAAGTTTCAATGTATTATATATGTGGCAAGGCTGGAAGGCCTCCAACTAACATACCATCTACATCTCTTTCACATGTCTTCGCAACAGAAAGCTCTTGTTCTTCCCAAAAAGCAGGGCAGCTTTGAGCTTAGCTCCCGCAGCATCCCCAGTCCTGGGGCCGGGCAGCTCCTGGTCAAAATTCAATCTGCAGCTCTGAATCCAGTCGACTACAAGATCAAGGACGCAGGTATATTCGTGACTCATTACCCTGCTGTTCTGGGAACGGATATTGCTGGGATTGTCGAAGAAGTAGGGGAAGGTGTCGAGAATTTCCGCAAAGGCGATAGAGTGTTAGACAATTCTTTTCCGCTGTCTGTACAAGCTTAACCTTGGTTTACAGATTAGCCCACGGCAAGTTCACCAATGACTTTGCTGCATTTCAGCAGTATACCTTGACCGATGCAAGCTTTACAGCAAAGGTAAGTTATGTGAATGTTCGTCGACCACATCGTCACCTACACCTCATTTCAGATTCCTGCAAGCGAATCCTTTGATAGCGCGGCTACTGTTCCTCTGGGATTAGATACTGCGCTGGTGGGCTTGTACGGAGACCAATTGGGAGCTGGGGTAACACCTCCTTGGACGAAAAGCGCCGACGGTCACGAATCAAAGACACCTATTGTCATCCTCGGGGGTTCTTCCTCTGTGGGGTCATACAGTAAGCGAAGTGAGACTTATCTCATCAACTGCATCCTGACGGCATTGCAGCTATACAACTCGCTCGTCTGTCGGGATTTTATCCTATCATCACTACAGCCTCTCCGAGCAATGAAGAGCTTGTCAAGGGTTCCGGCGCAACTCATTTCTTTGATCGCAACCTTTCTGGAAAACAACTGCTGGCGGCTATCAGCAAAGTTACGGACAGCCCTATCAAACTTGTTTATGACGCCATCTCGTTGCCAGAAACACAGTCTGTAGCATGGGAATTACTTGCAGATAATGGCACCCTCGTTTTAACCCTTGCTGCATCAGTCAAGGAAAATGAAGGCAGGGGCCGCAGGGTGATTCAGACCTTCGCAAGCCCACATGCTGCTCAAAATGAGGAGCTGTGCAGCAGCTCCTGGGCTATGGTCGAAAAATGGCTTTCGGACGGTACTATAAAGGTTTGTCCTGCGAGTATTGTTTCTGGATTTATGACTCACAAATGATGTAGCCGAACAAGTATGAAATCCTCCCGAACGGGCTCGAGGGTATTATTGGAGGACTGGAAAGGATGAAATTGGGACAGGTGTCTGGAACGAAGTTGGTCGCTCACCCTCAGGAAACACAGTAAATTAATTGTACAATACGTTCCAATTACGAGTGTGTACTAGGCAATGTCGCAAAAGGGAGCTTTTGTTGGAAATCCCAAAGTATGAAGGCAAGGGGCGAAGTGACGTACGTGGACGCTCGGCTTGTGGTTGCAAGGGCCGCCAGGTTCCAGGTACCAAACCAACACCAAACACATGCATGGAACTTCGTCACGGTGAAGTAAGAACACACTGCACAAAGAAGTTAGCGACTTGCTAGGAAGCTGCCAAAGCTCCTTGCACACTCCTTGCAACTCCGAACATCGACCAGTGACATAGTATTTTTGTTGTTTCATTCGAACTACCCGCCTTCAGACTCGGAGACCTGAGGATATGACGAAATCGATCTCTCCAAGTTGTCTATTGGCGCAATGAGCTCAGACTAGAAGAGGAACCTTCATAGATATGCAATACAGACTGCACAATATCATGATGAGCTTTGAATTTGGGCTGCTGGTGCGTACCATCTTTATTTTATCTGTGTACCATATGTCAACCGTACGCTAGTACATGTCTCTTCGATACTCCACTGCTAGCCGGGGACTGACTAGGGTGGGATTCCAGCGTACTGCTCGTCCTCGAAGAGACTGTATCATAGTGCTTAGTCCCTGCACTAGCGAGGCTCCTACCATTTCTGGCGTTGTCGCATCTTATGCACATCATGATACCAGTGCATATTGCGTTATCGTGCAGAGCTTGTTATTAAGCTGATGTAGATGATCCTTACTAACATTCTCCATTTCAACTGTCCGTCTGCATGAATATATATTTGCTCGTCAACTTTCATATTATATAGGTAGCAAGGTTGGAAGACGCGCAACCCTTTTCACCCTCCACATCACTTTCACATGTCTCCACAACAGAAAGCCCTTGTTCTTCCCCGTAAGCAGGGCGGCTTTGAGCTCAGCTCCCGCAGTATCCCTAATCCTGGGGCCGGGGAGCTCCTGGTCAAGATACAATCTGCAGCTCTGAACCCATTTGATTACAAGATCACGAACACAGATTATACTCATTACCCTGTCGTTCTGGGAATGGATATTGCTGGCATTGTCGAGGAACTAGGGGAAGGTGTCCACAATTTCCGCAGAGGCGATAGAGTGTCAGACAATTCTTTTCCTCAGTACGCTGTCTGCATAGGCTCAACCTTGATTTACAGATTGGCGCACGGCAAATTCACTAATGACTTTACCGCATTTCAGCAGTATGCTTTGACCGTTGCGAGCTTTACAGCAAAGGTTAGTTATGAGAAAGGTTCATCGACCACATCGTCAGTTACATCTCATTCCAGATTCCTGCAAGCGAGTCCTTCGATGGCGCAGCTACTGTTCCTCTGGCATTAGATACTGCTGTTGTGGGCTTGTACGGAGATCAATTCGGAGCTAGGATAACACCTCCTTGGGAGGAAGGCGCCGGCGATCACGAATCAAAGAAACCAATTGTTATCCTTGGCGGCTCTTCCTCTGTGGGTGCATACAGTAAGCGAAGTGAGACTTACTTCTTCAACTGCATCCTGACGGCATTGCAGCTATCCAACTCGCTCGTCTGTCGAGATTTTATCCCATAATCACTACAGCCTCTCCGAACAATGAAGAGCTTGTTAAGGGCTACGGCGCAACTCATTTCTTTGATCGCAACCTTTCTGGAAAACGACTGCTGGCGGATATCAAAGAAGTTACTGACGACCCTATCAAACTTGTTTATGATACCATCTCGTTGCCAGAAACACAGGCTGTTGCATGGGAATTGCTTGCGGACAATGGCACTCTCGTATTAACCCTCCCTGCGTCAGTCAAGGAAGATGAAGGCAAGGGGCGCAGGGTCGTTCCGACCTTGTCATACCCACATACCCCCGAAAATGAGGAGTTGTGCAGCAGTTCCTGGGCTAGGGTCGAAAAGTGGCTTTCAGATGGTACTATAAAGGTTTGTTCTGCGACCACTGTTTTGGATTTATGACTCACAAAAGATGTAGCCCAACAAATATGAAGTACTCCCGAACGGACTTGAAGGTATTGTTGGAGGACTGGAAAGGATGAAATTGGGACAGGTGTCTGGAACGAAGTTGGTCGCTCACCCTCAGGAAACACAGTAAATGCAGGGCCATCGACTTGTTCGACATCATGTATATGAATCTGCGTCGGTCTTTGTCCGACAGTATCTACTAATCATCTACCAGCTGAACACATACATCTGATTTATGTAAGGTCGGAACGTTTGATCAATCCACGTCTAGCCCATGAGCTTGCTCCGAACCTGAGCTCCACATGCATTCCCAATTGCTCAAGCGCTCACTATCCGTGTGCGTTCGGATTTGTGTGCGTTCTTCGCTCATGTCGCTCCTCCTTTTGCAATTGTGCTCGGCTGTTTCCAGTACGTGTCTTCTGAGCTCCACAGGCAAATTCGCATGACGTTTTCTTTCAATCCGACGCGTTCGATGAATTGCGAGCAGTTTCTCCTGCGACCTGTTCATGCGACGGCATTCAATGACTGTCAAGCGCTGACGCGGACGCTTGAGAAAGCCGTGCTTGACCTGTACAGATTCGTTTGCACACGGACAGCTATACCCTGCGCTGTTAAGAGTATGACGTTGCTGAGACATTCGAACGCTATTTCCACTAATTGCGCGTCTAAGCTCAGTCTTCGCAAGCACAGGTTACTGTCTCCACTTTCACCACATCCTCCGTCGTCACTAACACAACTCCGAACACCAATCCTCATGTCATAATCAAACACGCTGGGCGCTGGACTCGTTTTTGGCTCTCTATATGCTGTTCATCTTCTGAGTATACTGACGGTGCATCATCAATCTACCCTGTTTATTTTTTCTTCAATAAAAGATCACCTTGGTCATTTCTTATAATTCTATTGTGCTTCTATCGAGTATACCCGTGATCATCAGTAATATATCCCATCCGTTTCCTTGTCCCTTACGAAGATCTTTCCCATCTTATCCTTCCAGTACATAAAATGTAGACAAATTTTGTCGTTGCCAACGAGCCTTCACTGATCAGGAAAGCGACTCTTCCCAATAAATATGTGTACCACTAAAATGAACAACGCTTGCATTTGCGTGCTGCAGACATGATACATATGTAGATTGGCTCCAGTCACATCAAGTAGGTAGCGAATCAGTCTACTAAGTCGAAATACTTGCCTGCAAGCCAACAATGCTTTTCAATACGTCTCGAAAGCGCGACCTGCTCTCCGACCTCAGTACATGCGGGTGAAGTCAGCTGAACCTTCGCAAAACCCCCTCTCACGCTCGATACCCGCCCACCAGTCGATGTCGAGCCCATGTTAATCAGCAGGAGCTCGTTCTTGGCGACTTTCGAGAGCTCTGTTTATTTCTTCTCCTCTGTACGAACGCCCAGCAAACGGTGGAGAAGGAACGAACATATTTGAAGCTCTAGATTCTCTTCAAAACGTAATCACATATCCAAAATCAGGATGCTCACCGGTGCAGATCATCGGGAGCTTCTCAATCGCGCCCAGCACTTGACCAACGAGACGATCCGCTCTGCACAGCGTAGAATCAATCTTGGTCCAAATACCAGTCAACCCTCCCGGAACTGCAAACTGCAAGTGATTGTTCCCGACGTGCAGAGTCGATCCTGCTGAAACCGGGCTTGCACCGTTCCGGCCCTGAGCGTCTTTCGTGATAATCTTCAGATGAATTTTGACTTCTTGCCTTAGCCCGTAGGAAGTCTGTGAGGATGAAACACCACCTTTGAGCTCATCGACCCGAACACCAGGCTTGTTGACGTCGAAGGAACGGTCAACGATGAGACGGGTATCGGAGACAAAGTCGCAGAGTGGGATAGGTATGCGCCTTACAATGTATTCGTCGACAGCATCGATGTTGTATTTCGGGTGCGTTCTGATGAGCGACGACTCGACCGGTAACGATCAGAATATCGTGACTGGGACAATCCATGAAGGAAATATGGCAAATGATTTTCATCCTGTGACCGCATCGTACGCAGGGAGGATTATCTTCCTTGTCTGGGCATTACTGCCTGGACGGGGACACACCTTTGACAGATAAGCATGAGTACTAGCAAGCTCCAGGGCTGTGTCTGACACGGGATTTACGACCGCAAATGCGAAGGACAATGAATTGATTTTGTTTAATAAAACATAATTCCATGATGGGCTGGCGGCTGCCTTGTTAACATCGGGTGCAACTTGAATGACACGGTATAATTGTAAAACAATAGGTGTCCCAATTACAAATGTGTCCTGGACGATGCCACGAAGAGAGCCCTTGTTGTAAGTTCCAAGGTATGAAGGCGAGCGTGAAGCGGTTGTGGATGTTGGCAGTCGGCACGAAAAGCTTCCAGGCACCAATTTAAATTACATACACTGACATCGAAAGAAATCGCCAAAACTTGCTAGCGACTTGCTAGGATTCTGGAAGCCACCAAAACTCCTCGCGACTCATATATATCAGTGAAATCTTGGTATTTTTGTTGTCTCATTCAAACTACCCGCCTTCAGACACCACATAGACCTGAGGATATGACAAAATTTTGACGAAATCGATCTCTCCGAGTTGTTTGCTGGTGGTGAGCTCACTGGGCAGACCATAGATTTGCAATATGCACTGTACAATATATGATGATGAACTTTGAAATTGGGCCACTTGTGCGTACTATCTTTTTTGATTCGACCGTTTGCTACATGCCTCTTCCACTCCCGGGTCACTGTTGCCCAGTGACTGACTGCAAGGGGATTCCAGCGTACTACTCGTCCTCGAAGAGACCGTAGTATGGTGCATCTATGTCAGCGAGGCTCCTACCATTTCTGGCGTCACATCACATGCACATTACCTGTGCATATGGCGTTATCGTACAGGGCGCAGTTTCTGGAGCTTGTTATTAAGCGTCATCGTTACCAACATTCACCATTCCAAATGCCCGTCTGCATGAATAATCGGTTTCTTGCTCATCAAGTTTCAATTTATTATATAGATAGCAAGGTTGGAAGGCCTACAAGCATTCTACCCTCCACATCTATTTCCCATGTCTCTGCAACAGAAAGCCCTTGTTCTTCCCCAAAAGCACGGCAACTTTGAGCTTAGCTCCCGCAGCATCCCCAGTCCTGGGGTCGGGCAGCTCCTGATCAAGATTCAATCTGCAGCTCTGAACCCAGTTGACTACAAGATCAGGGACACAGAGGTGGTTGCGGTCCAATACCCTGCCGTCCTGGGAACGGATATTGCCGGGACTGTCGAGGAACTAGGGGAAGGTGTCGAGAATTTCCGCAAAGGCGATAGGGTGTCAGACAATTCTTTGCCCGTGTCTGCATAGGCTCAACTGTGGTTTATAGAGTGGCGCATGGCAAGTTCACCAATGACTTTACTGCATTTCAGCAGTATACCTTGACCGCTGCGAGCTTTACAGCAAAGGTAAGTTGTGAGAACGTCTGTTGATCGCATCATCAACTACATCTCATTCAGATTCCCGCAAGCGAGTCCTTTGATAGCGCAGCCACTGTTCCTGTGGGTTTAGATACTGCGCTGGTGGGCTTGTATGGAAAACATTATGGAGCCGGTGTAATCCCTCCTTGGACGGAAAATGTCAGTGGTCATGAGTCAAAGAAACCAATTGTCATCATCGGTGGTTCTTCCTCTGTGGGTTCATACGGTAAGCGAATTGAGACTCGATTCTTCTTCAATTCCATCCTGACAGTATTGCAGCTATCCAACTCGCTCGTCTGTCCGGATTCTATCCTATCATCTCTACAGCCTCTACAAGCAATGAAGAGCTTGTCAAGGGCTACGGCGCAACACATTTCTTCGATCGCAGCCTTTCTGGAAAACAACTACTGGCGGCCATCAGCGAAGTTACTGACGACCCTATCAAACTTGTTTATGACGCCATCTCGTTGCCAGAAACACAGTCCGTTGGATGGGAATTGCTTGCAGATAATGGCACGCTCGTATTAACACTTTATGCGAAAGTCAAAGAAGATGAAGGCAAGGGACGCAAGATTGTCCAGGCATTCGGAAACCCACATGCCCCCGAAAATGAGGAGCTGTGCCGCAACTCTTGGGCTAGGCTTGAGAAGTGGCTTTCAGACGGTACCATACAGGTTTGTTCTGCGACCATTGTTTTGGATTTTTGTCTCACATTTATGTAGCCGAGCAAGTATGAAGTCCTCCAAAATGGGCTTGGAGGTATTATTGGAGGACTGGAAAGGTTAAGATTGGGACAGGTGTCTGGAACGAAGTTGGTTGTTCACCCTCAGGAAACACAGTAAATGCAAGGTTGTCAACTTGTTCCGATTTGCCAGGACTTATTTGAAAGTACGAGCAGTGTTCATTCCGTATATTCAGGTCACCATAAATTCGCGTCACACTCTATACATTACCCAATGACTATCTTATTCTCCAGATCTGCGTCAGCAGTATGCCTGTCCATCTGAAGCGAAAGATGCTATTCGAAGAGCAGTTTGGATTGAACTACCCCCTTTCTACAATTCATTATAAGAAGCAGAACGCGCTCTGGCGGCTCCTGCAAGAGATGTTGGGTAGGTCGGGCGAAGACAATCTTCCGAGTTCAATATTAATAACTGTCTTCCAGCCCAAATTACCTCTCATACCGCTCCTGCGCGCCCCCTTCAATCTTTGTCTGAAGATCATATCCGCACCCAGGTCTCTTCGCTGCGACAAAGCGTACCTGCAGATCTGGCGTTGAAGTTTTTAACCAGGTTGAACAGCCGAGAACTCCCCGCTTCGGAAACTTGCAGACTTACATTTTATTTCTTGTCACAGAAGTCAGATGGAGGTGCGATCTAACCCAGGAGAGTGCCATCGCATATGAAATCAGGGCAGATGGACCTCACGACCTGCTGATCCCGTCAAATTCCACTCAATAAATGTTCTTGTTTGTCCATCCATGTGATCTGTATCTCCTCGAGGTGCCTGACTCTGCATAGCAGCCTAACTCCGCAGATGATAAAATTGGACCGAGCTCGGGTTCCAGCTGATTGACGACTCTATAGAAGAGGAACCTCGTTCACCAGCTTTGCGACTGATGGATCGCTTTGGACAGCCTTTCGGTCCATTTTTGCTAGCGCAACAGCACGTCAGAGAATACTAGAGGATCGCACCGAACCATGACATCATTGCACAAGTCAAAGACATAATTTCCGTTGTCATATGGACGTCCAGGTCAATACCGTAGAAGTACCGTAGAAATACTATAGGTCCGTATCATCTCCATTGCACCATCAACCTGCTGCACGAAACGAGCTGGTTGATTCGAATTCTCACTCGTAAACATTATTACATTTGATGGTTTGCCTTGGACACCTTTTTGGTGCATTTTTTGTTAAGGCGGCAGGGGGACGGACTCAGAGAATTCAAGAGACTCGCATCGAATAGTGATATCATTGCACAGATTAAAGATATGGCTTCTATAAGCTACATGATGGACACCAGGACACCAGAGATACTGTAGCTTGATGTAACTTCCAGCCTCCAGGAGAACGTAGGTACTACTAGGCTTTTTCACTCACACATTTATCTGCTGACATAATCTCACGAAAAAAAACGTCACCGTTCGATGCTACCGCTCTTGTACTTCACAGATCCCTTGTACACCTTCGCACGCTTACCTTGTTTCTATGGGCGTCTGGCTTGGACGTTTTGTGATGAACCGAATCTTTGAGGCTGACACTGGCGCTCACCAAGGGATAGCGGTGTCTCCTTATATTTCAACATGAACAACGGATAACTGGCGAAAGTCTCCTCAAGAAATTTTTCTTCTCCAACACTACCTTTTGTATTTGCACCATTTTGTTGGACAGCAACTATGTCAGAGCCCTTTGCATTGCCACGAAAGTTCAGAACGACAACGACTGACAGCCGTGACCCGTTGGACTTTTGGCATATAAAGAGACACTTGAGGAGTACAAGGTGGGCATACGTTGATCCGGGTCCTTTCTCTCTCTGATACTACACTTCTTTGAAGGTATATACTTATAACTGAATTACACTACAAGGGTGCTGGCAATGCACACAGTCGCACCCAAACTGGGACGCAGTGGCAGACACACCCACAGATTGCACAGACAGTTGGACGTCCATCACACATCTCGCAGCCTGATCCTGTTGTTCACACTATTTGTTGATTACTTCCATCTCCATCTCGTTTTGAAGCACTTGATACTGATATATGATATCATCCATGATATCCCGTTAACTTACCGTTTGGTTTTTCGTATAGTATATCATAGTGCGCATTATTTTGCCCATCCAGTAACACATGTACACCTACAACACCGAGTCTCCTGCCATTTCAGGTGTCGCACTTCATGCACATTGCATATGGCGTTATTGTGCAGGGGCAGAGCAGCTGATGCTACAAGAAATAGATGAGGCTTCTTATTAACACCGCCGCCATCATAAACTTCAATCCATCTCTTTCACCACCCCACTCTAGTATACCCTCCACATCTCTTTGGCATGTCTCCGCAACAGAAAGCTCTTATTCTTCCCGAAAAGCGGGGTGACTTTGAAGTTGGCTCTCGCGAGATCCCCAGTCCCGGGGCTGGGCAGCTTCTGGTTAAGGTTCAATCTGCAGCTCTGAACCCGATTGACTACAAGATCAAGGACACAGGGGCGGTCGTGACCCATTACCCTGCTATTCTTGGCATGGATATTGCTGGTGTCGTAGAGGAACTAGGGGAAGGTGTTCAGAATTTCCGCAAGGGCGATAGAGTGTTAGACAGTTCTTCACTAGGTTTGCACCTGTCTGTATAGGCTCAACGCTCAACGCTCTTTACAGATTGGCGCATGGCAAGCGTAATAACGACTTCACTGCATTTCAGCAGTACACCTTGACCGTTGCGAGCTTTACCGCAAAGGTTAGTTATGAGAAGGCTTATTGACCATATCGCCAACTACATCCCACCTCAGATTCCTTCAAACGAATCCTTCGATAGTGCAGCTACTGTTCCCCTAGGATTGGATACTGCGCTAGTGGGCTTGTATGGGAAACATTATGGAGCTGGGATAGCCCCTCCTTGGACGAAAAGCGCTGCCGGTCACGAATCGAAGAAACCGATTGTCATCCTTGGCGGTTCTTCCTCTGTGGGTTCATACGGTAAGCGTAGTAAGATTCGCCTATTCGGCCGCATCATGACAGTATTGCAGCTATCCAACTCGCTCGTTTATCGCAATTTTATCCTATCATCGCTACCGCCTCTCCGAGAAATGAAGAGCTTGTCAGGGACTACGGCGCAACTCATTTTTTTGATCGCAACCTTTCCGGAAAACAATTGCTGGCGGCCATCAGAAAAGTTACTGGAGGTCCTATCAGAGTTGTTTATGACGCCATCTCGTTGCCAGAAACACAGTCTGTTGGATGGGAATTACTTGCAAACAATGGCACGCTCGTATTAACCCTTGCTGCATCAGTCGAGGAACATGAAGGCAAGGGGCGTAAAACTATTCAGACTTTCGGAAATCCACACACTCCCCAAAATGAGGAGCTGTGTCGCAACTGCTGGGCTAGGGTCGAAAAGTGGCTTTCAGACGGTACTATACAGGTTTGTTCTGCGACCACTGTTTTAGATTTATGTCTCATACGTGATGTAGCCGAACTATTATGAAGTCCTCCCAAATGGGCTTGAAGGTATTATTGGAGGGCTGGAAAGAATGAGATTGGGACAGGTGTCTGGAACGAAGTTGGTTGCTCACCCTCAGGAAACACAGTAAATGCACAAGTTCAAGTTGCTGCCAGCTTGTTCCCAAGGACTCTTTCTTGCATCAGGGGGCACGCGATCGAATTGTACATTAGGCATCGCAATTACAAGTTTATATATGTACAGTGCTAGGTAGGAAATCGGATGTAAAAGAATGCTTTGTGATACTACATACATGCCCCCGAATATTTCTGCGTCCTGAAGTCACATTCTCACGATCATGCCACTGACGCGGCCTAAGTGAACGCGTCTTAACACTGAGTCCATCTCTTACCAGTATGTCTTCATCCGCATCCTCATCAAAACCCGCAGACAAACAACCAGAGAAGCCTAAGGAGGATGACAATCAACCTCACCTGGGGGTCCTTGAAGAAGACGACGAGTTTGAAGAGTTCCAAGTAGCAGGTGATCAATTCAGTTGTCACCTATGTCATCAGTGTTTGCTGATCGTGTTATCTGGTAGACTGGGATGATTCTAGCACAGATTTGGCGCACTTGAAGGGCGCTGCACCTGGGGTCGCAAAATCAGCGGGGGATAAACTCTGGGAGGACAATTGGGACGATGACGACATAGAGGATGAGTTCAGCGTGCAGCTACGGTATGCAATTCTCCTCTCGTCTTGATGGTACATTTTCCCAACTCACCCATTGGCTAGGAATGAACTCGCTAAGACAGGGAAAGCGACTGGAGACCCGATGCAGCAATAATGACATCGTATCAGTGGGTTTTGCCAAGTGACTCGTCCAGTTACTGTAGAATATACAATACTTCAGAAGTTTCATCATCTGCACTATTAAATTTTCAGTGTGTACTAGGTCTCTCACCGGAACTCTGGCTGCGATTAGCCACATATCCGTTGAACAATCATATCCACATTAATCAAACAAGACAAGGAGAGCAAGGGTCGTGCAAGGTAAGCCACCTTTAGAAGAATAGTTTTCCTCACGAAATAGGTACATGTCATCAGTGTAGATCTCCGAAGACTGCATCTTCAGTGATTAAGCAGGTATTTGTATAACTGAGTAAAAAATATCGTGGTACACAAACATAAACGTGAATTATAATCAGGATCGTCTGCTTGCAGCGCAACTAAACTTTGGTCTCTGAGTCCGTGTCCTTGATCGCTGAACTTATCTCTTGGCCTTCCGCATATGACACGGTTTCAATTTCGGGAAGACCCATAAGTGAGACATCGAAACCGTGCGCTTCGAGGTATTCCCGGAACTACGTTGCGAGGTGTATGAACGTTGCGGGCTACGGGAGGAACAATTGCGCACCTTCGCATCCTCTTTCTTCATACCATCGTGGTCCAAGGGTGTCACAAAAAAGTAAACAACAATTGCGCTCAGGATGGCAAGACCGCTGGCAACCCAGAAGGGGCCTGTGTTCCCTTTAGGTGAACTTGAGCCACCAAAATCTGTGACTATGATAGGGAACACTGGACCGACAAACAAAACACTCAGTTCACCCGTCGTACGGCAACTGTATAGCACCTACCCCAAGTTCCAATAAATGCGCCGATTTTTCCAACAGCAGCTGCAAAACCGTAATACTGGCCACGCACAGCAGTAGGTCCGGACTTTGCACCCAATACACCAAGGCAGTTTCCGGGACCTAGGCGAAACAGAGTTCAGAAGACGAAGAGTGATTGCGCAACCCCACGCACCAAACTCGCCGAAGCTTAGGAAGATGCCGTACACCACCTGATGAACCACTTAGCATCTGGAAATTGTCTATGTTAGAAAGATACCAACAGCAAAAGCGCCAATGTGTTGTGACAGTTGGGTATAAAGGCCACTCATGATAAATCCAATGACCGCTTGCGCGAGAAGGCCAGTGATCTAACATGAGATTCAGAAAAGGCACACCGCATCTGCTTAACGATACTCACTATAGTGACCTTTGGACCCAAAAGATCAACGAAGAAGGCGCCCACAACGGTGCCTTGCAGAATGTGAGTGAGCTCTGGAATTTCGTCATCGTCCAATAGACTGACCTGGGATGTAGAACAGACTGCGAAATCATGTAAATAGGAGCATGAATCATGAACGGGAGAAGGCTTACTTGATCACAACAGACCAACCAAAGACAACGGTGAGGGATGAATTGCCGCCGGTAACGCTGCCAAAACGGTTAAGTTCTACTCATATCAAGAAAACAAAAGCAGACGCATACGCATTGGTGACTGTGGATGAATAAAGTCCGAACTACAGAAAAAATCAGTAATAATTTATTCCGTGAGTGTCTGACAGCATACTGGGTATCTGGAGGTATGTGAGTAACCTAGTCAAGAATGCATGGAAGCGGTTGCAGACATACGTGATGAAGTCATAGATGAACCATACTAGCGAGACGCCAAACAGGCCACGCCAATATCTTTTAATGATTAGTCTGTATGGGATACGGACATGTTTCATTGAATCGCGCTTGTAGCGATTAGGTTCCTCCATGCGCAGCCGCCAAAAGAAGACAGCAACAGCAGGAACTACACCAAGCCCAAGCGAGAGGCGCCAGACAGCACGAAGGTGGTTGTCCCCGAATCTGAAAAGCAACTGTTAGATATAGATTACAAGATGTGGAAGTGAATGGCGGCACGGACATCCAGTAAAGTACTAATGGTACGAATGCTCCAATGACGAAACCGACATCGATCATAGTATCTGAGCAGCGAGTTTTAGAATACTGGTGATAAAAGTGTTTCACCACATCGGCTCACTCGTTGCGAGCACCAGCCATCGGTGTTGCGAGTTCTTAGCAATGCCCTCTTCCTCCGACTGTTCAGATGCAGCCACGGAGCCGCAAGGGTATTCAGCACCGACGCCAATTCCGAGAAGGAAGCTGTGTTAGAAATAATGAGTGGCAGAGATGATCTCGCACCGGCACATGTACTTACCGGCATGCAATAAGCATAGCAAGCATGCCATCGAGGCTGTGATTAGCACCAGACGAAGCAGCTGAGAGACCAGAAAATATTGCAACGATCCCAGTTGCGGACATCTGTTTCAAAAGCATGACTTGCGGGCTGCTCGATTGGGGTTGACATCTACTTACCATACCAAATTTGCGCCCGACTTTGTCGGAGAGATAGCCAAAGGTGAGCATACCAACCACAGTGCCTAGTACAATTGAATTGCAGACAATGAAGGAGACTCAGTTACGCACCTGCGAAGGCGACACTAGAGAGTGTGGTGCTGTAGTTTGTAGTGATGCCGCCGGAACCAGTGCCGTATATGCGTTCCAGAACTGTAATTCACATCAAAACTTCAGTAAATTCGATGGCAAGAATCGCTTACGAGTGTTGACTGCAAGACAATTAAATTTGAGGTCAAAGAGGGCTCACTAAGTTGAATAATTACCCACCAGAACCAATGACATTGTTGGCATAACCTGCGAACGATGATGAAATTCACGTTAAAGGAGACAGATGTTGTAACTGCTTGCCATCAGAAAACAGAGCCGTTCCACAGCTGTGAGAAATGATCCAAGCATCGTGATCAATTTGAAGATGAGAAACAAACACAAGATAACTTACGCAAAGATGAGAGAAATACTACTGAGGGCGACCTTCTTCTCAGCCATGGCGTTGAGGGAGGCAGTGATAGAGGATGTCGACAAAGAGCAGGCAAAGAATCTTTTGTATCAACTCCACCTCTTAAAATAGAATCGTGACTGAATCTTATAGGCAATGATCCGGGCCCTGGAGACGCATACGGTCACCAACTAAGAGCATTTTCTCTGCCATTTTCGCTCAATGTTGATTGGTGGCATATCGGCAAACGTGTGCTCGTTGATGCATTCTAGTACTTCGTGCAAGTCACAGCCCAAATAAGTTTGTGCTCTGCCGTCCAAGGTGTCCGTTACAGGCATTGAATGCAATACATATCAAGATGCTTACTGGGGTTAGAACGTGATTGTGTATCACGATGTTCCTGTGTGCGTGTGTGGCAAACTCCAATCAGCTTGCGAGCCATGTGAGCAGCATTTCCTTTCCTGTCTGATACTTGGCCAAAGCTTGGGACGGGATGTCCCGGGACGCGGCGGCTGTGCGACGACGCTGTGTGTCGACGAGCGGAGGGGAGAGGGAACCGGGAGGAATGTTAGCGTCGATATAGCATGTAGTATGTACAGCGTGTCAGTGCCACTCAGAAATGGCAACTCTCCCTCAGCCGCAAGGTTGTGATTAGAATTTTGATAGGAAACATAGGAACGTAAATCTAGTGGACATAATCCGAGCAACGCTGACTAACGGCAATTGCCGAAGGTCCAGACATTTCAGTCTTCGACTTTTCCAGAATATTTCGCACCTGTGACTCCCACGTAAGGACTCTAATTGGAGGTGCTAATACATAGCATCATCATATCTTTAAAAATGACACAAATACATTAGCAGTAAGCCTCCCTCTATATCTCCTCAGTAAATAAGGACTTATAATGAGAAAGAGTAGCTGTAGCCCAGAGCAATTGAGTGCAGGACATTGGCACTGACATGATTAATGTTCCTGACATTTGGCTAAGCCCACCTACTAGAAGGCTGCTCCTCAAACTTTTGTGCTCACACAGTGAACCCAAATATCTTGCATTAAACTGCATGTATCAAGGGCACATTTTGACAGTAAACATGAAAACAATTCATACCATTCATTATGACACTACAGCAGGTGATCTATGCTACCGGTCCTCAGCCTCTTCCTCATCAGATGAAACAATGAACTCTATGCTTCTTAGAGCCTCACAATCCTGGGAAGAATTCTTTTTAGCCTTCTTTGATGACTGTTTGTTCTTCTTGCCTACTATGTAACCCATGGTTGACAGAGCCTTGTGCTTGTGAGACTTCCCAGTATCCAAACATTTCTTGTGTGACTGCCAAACAACTCACCTGCTAAATGATACATATTAAGTTTTGTGGTGTGGGCTTTGAGTGCCATGGACATCAGAGTGGTGTAGGAACAACAATACAGCGAGGCATAAACAAGGCTCCAGACTGTATGTATCTATGGATGTTGTAAGGTCACATGTTGCCTAGTCTGCTATACTTGAGACAACAAGTGTGTTTGACCCTAGAGAAGAAGTGAGTGCAGCAAGAATATAGTAGTATGCATTGAAGGCACTACTGGTCAGCCAATATGAAGCATGAGAAAGTGTGCATTGTGTATGAGAAATGATAGCTAAATAAGAAGGGGTAAAAAGGGAAGAAAGGGGGAAGTAGGATAAAACTCAAATAGACCTCTGGACATGAGTATAATATCAGCCCAAGGGAATTGCTACTGAGAATGATTCCTTTAAGTAAATATGCTGAGGGGAACTTGAGAAACTAGTAAGTAAAGTTGAGAAGCAAGGAAACATGAAAGCTGAAGGCGAGCTAATGTGAGCCAATGCAAAGTGATGTGGAGTGATGTGAAGTGCCATATGTATGAGGTATTATAGGAATGCTGTAGATAAACAACTTTTGCTGGATACTACATAAAGTGAGTGTCTAGCAAAATATAATAGTTGTGGTCTAGCACAGCCTAGTCTGCTATACTTGCAAGACAAGTGCATTTAACTTGAGGGGTTTACTAGTTAGTAGTAGAATAATTAGTTAAACTAAAAGAAAGATAGTTCAAAGTATGTGAAACAATGTCTGAAGGTAAAACTTCAAGTCTGATGTTTTTTGAGTTTTAGGTTAGTGGGTTTTGGCAGGTTTTGTCAGACATTGGCAGGTTAGTGTCAGGTTAGGAAAGGATTGTCAGGAATAGTGAATGTCAGATTACTGTTAGTGTTTTGGAGTGTTTTGGATAAAGAATAGATGATATTGCAGAATTCAGTGAAGAACTACAAATATCTAATGACCTCCTACTTGGAGGTAGAAAGGTAAGATAAGTAAGAAGGAGGTATGCAAAATATATAGTGTCTATGTAGAATTTTGGAGTGCTATAGGTGAAAGTAGTAGCACTAATTTTTAGTCCAATGTCCTATGTAATAAGACATGTGGTACTGTGGATATGTAATAATGCTGTCTATAATGTTAGTAATGTGAAAACTGATAACTGGGTACCTAGTGAGGTTAGATACAATAGGACAGGACATAGGGAGAACAAATATGCAGGAAAATATTGGGTCTGATATGGCCTAAATGTTGGATTAGTGAGTTTGCATTGAGTTTGCATTGGGTTTAGCAGATAAATGTTGAGTGTGTGGATAAGCATTAGATTTGAGTGGTGGATGAGTGTTAGATAACATTAGGAAGTGATTTTTGTGTGATGGGCATTTAACATGATGTGTGAAATAGCTTAATACAAGCCTAGTGCTAGCTCAAGTGCTACAATACACAGCCAAAGATACATTTGTGCACTAGAGTATATGGCTGAGCTGATACATAGAGACATGAAAGCTGACAAACACATGAAAGTATTGATGTACTCAAGTAAGGTGGCTGACAGAAAGGCACATACTGAGATAAGCCAGGGTTTTACTGATTTTTAGTGCAGATGTTTATTTTGTATGCAGAGTGATGATAGATTTCAAATGGGGAGAAAAGATATGTAGTTTGAAACATATGTGTCACTGGATGTGGTAAACGAAAATGAGACCAGAACAACAATGTGTCTCAGCTGCAAGCACACTTCTCATTTCAAACAAATAGAGCAGAGTTATAGTTGTTATTGATGATATAATCACTGGTGTCAAAGATAGGTTGGAGTGGAGAATAAATTATGATTGTGGACTCTTATGCTGCATTAGGTTTTAATAGCTTTAAATGAATTGAATTAATGCTCACACTTGGCTCTAGCTGAGTCTCAGTTCTGTGCACATACCTGTCACTAATCATGATGTATGGCTGTGACTAAGTCTTTTAAACACTGGTGATGCTGACTTCAGACTTTAGTCCTTTTGTCTTGATCATAATCAGCATTGAGCATATTCTGCACCATAATTTAAAGCTAATTATTAAACTCTTCGTCCAAATTTCAAATTCAGTTGTATTGTCATGTCTAACATACAAAATGTCTTATTTAACACCGAAGCATCACTTATAGGACCTAGACAAGTGGGGACTTCATCTTAAGCCAAACACTGGAAGGAAGACTATTTTGCAACAAGACTTGGTTGAGAAATACCTCAATATCATTGAAGACTTCAAACATTCACTTATCTCAAAGCAGGAAGCATATATCATTATTTTGAAGGTTGTTGCAGCCACCTTCAATGAAGCTACAGATCAAGCTGAGTCTTTTATCATGGCTCTGTACTTCAACATGGTTAAACAATGGTCTAGTAACCTTGGTAGGACCAGAGCATTTCAGAAACATGACATTGCATGACAACTCAAAGAAAGGGACTTTGTCCCTCCTAGAGAGGATGGGCATAAGAGAGAGCCTAGTATCAAGAAAGGTGAATCTATCAAAAATAGTCCAAACTTGACCTCTCCTATCTTGGATAAGCCAAGCAATCATTTAAGGGAGGTCAACTCTTAGCTAATCACACATACACCAATGAAATCCTACTTAACTGGTTGCAAAACCCCAAAGAGGTTTGATGAAGGCTCATATACAATGGCTCAAAAAAGTATCTTAATGTTTGCAACTTTTCATGTAATTGCTTTATTATAAGCCAGGATGTAGGAATATGACTAAGCTATAGGGAAATGTCAGGATGCTATACTTCTCAGCCTCATTTATGTTCCCTATAGCATGGGAAGCTGATGTCATCATGTGCAGATATGGCTATTTTAATTTGGTGACTCATCGAGACACTTTTTTGACTTTCAGTTTAATTAATGTAATCTTTATAATTATGATACTTTGTGTGATCTCCTATTGCTCTAATCACTTCTGCCACTCTTCTAGACATGTTATCTATCAATTTTGAATATTTCTTCTTAGTACTCCTTCCTCACTCTGCTACAACTCTATCCTATAGCTGAAATAGCCCCTATGATGAATTTTGATAGGCTGCTACCAATTTCTTAAGTATTTTCTAAAGACATTCAATAGGGCTGAGGTTCAGGGACTGTACTAGACATGATAGAACATTAATATCATGGTTTTTGAGCTGATTTTGACTAAATTACAGGCTTTTTCATATGACTAAAGATCTCATATTCTTCATATTTTAACTGGACAAGCTGCTAATGCTACTAAGGCCATCTAATTCATTAATTCTATCATCTCTAGAACTGTTTCCACTCAAACCATTAATAATACTTTCAAGGCAGCAAATCTTAAACTTATAATCAAGAAGAAGAAGACCCTTCATCTTTAGTCTATAGAAAGAGGAAATATACTCTAGCTTTCAAGTACCAATATTAGACTGAAAGAGAACTGGAAGAGGATTATCTTATAAGATAAAACAAAACTAAATATGATAAGGTCAGATGGCTAGGAATACATCTATAGAAAAATAGTTGAACTACCGAAGGAAAAGAAAAACATGTAAACTCTTAAGTGTGGGGTAGCAAACATAGAGATATAGGGCTATATGAGATGAAATAGAGTATATATTCCCTGTGAAGTAAAGGTCAGAATGAATACAGAGTGGTATATCTCTATTTTAGATAAGAGTTTGCTAAAAAGGATATAGAAATCATGGATTGATGAGGAAGATACTATCTTGCAATAAGATAATGATTTGAAGTATATCTCAAAGTCAGCCATCAACAACTTAAAGACCATGATATTAATGTTCTATCATGTCTAGTACAGTCCCTGAACCTCAGCCCTATTGAATGTCTTTAGAAAATACTTAAGAAATTGGTAGCAGCCTATCAAAATTCATCATAGGGGCTATTTCAGCTATAGGATAGAGTTGTAGCAGAGTGAGGAAGGAGTACTAAGAAGAAATATTCAAAATTGATAGATAACATGTCTAGAAGAGTGGCAGAAGTGATTAGAGCAATAGGAGATCACACAAAGTATCATAATTATAAAGATTACATTAATTAAACTGAAAGTCAAAAAAGTGTCTCGATGAGTCACCAAATTAAAATAGCCATATCTGCACATGATGACATCAGCTTCCCATGCTATAGGGAACATAAATGAGGCTGAGAAGTATAGCATCCTGACATTTCCCTATAGCTTAGTCATATTCCTACATCCTGGCTTATAATAAAGCAATTACATGAAAAGTTGCAAACATTAAGACACTTTTTTAAGCCACTGTATCATTACTGCTGCCCAGAATTCCATGAAGCTGGATGGGCAGAAATTGTTGCAGGAGAATACATTAATCTCAATGCTATACACTCCATTATCTCCTCCTTGGGAACTATTAACAAATGTACCAAAACCATCAGAGACATTAAGATTAAGTTCTCCACCACTACTGAGGCAGTCTTAAAAAAGATCACTACCTCTGTACAATGGTCTGCAGCATGGAATAGGGCCTCAAGGGCTATTAAATTCATGTTCCCTCATTGAGAGAATGAGCTCACTGTCTATAGAGAATACCTCAATGACAAGTTTAACTGCAGTGTCAAGCAAGCACATAAGAGAATTATTAGATTTGACAAAGCCATTAGAAACAGAGCTACAAACACTCTAACTTTATAACCTTTGCAGACATATATGAGTCCTACTTCTTATCAGACAGCAGGCATCACAATAAGGACAAACATTCAAAGCCTGATGCATCAGCATAAGATAAAATCTCCTTTAATCAGCAAGAGTCCTGTTGAAAATGGAACTTAGGAGAATGCTTTTGCAGTGCTCAAACCTGCTGCTACATGCATGTTTGTTCATATGAGTAGGATGGCAGATTGTATGCATGACATCATACAAAAGTGAGACATTTTGAGGAGTCTAACTCTAAACCTATCCAAATGTCCAATTAAGCACCTACAACATAGATGGGGCCTTATTTGGTCTCTAATAGACATTTAATTCAGTTTAATAGCATGTTTTACTGAATATTCAGAACCTGTTTCAATACTACCTTTACATAAACTCTATCATAGTGATGTGGCTCAGACCATTGCTTAAAGGTCAGATCTGTTTCATATCATTACATTCATCAATGTTTACTGTTTTGAGGAACTTCTTATAGATCATCCAAACCAGCCATTTGTTACATCTGTTTGTTACACTTTGCATGAAGGCTTCTGACCTTGGGCTGACACCTCTAATGATTTGTGCCCCTGCATCAATGACAACTCCTTACATACATGTTCCAAGACTAATGTAAAACTCCAATTTATTAAGGATAAGATGCATGAAGAAATTTGCTTAGATTGAGTATTGGAAAGTTTTGGAACAGAGCTTTATCTAGGAATGTATAGTATGCCAATGCACACTATTTCCAAACCCAATACTGACAAACTTTGGTTGATTGTAGACCACACTACAGGTGAATACTTCTTGAACTCTATGATTGATTGAGATTCAATCAAGGGCACTAAGCTTGATGGTTTACACTTACTGGGGGCCTCACTACTCCAATTTTATGAGCAGCACCCTAACATTGAGTTAGCCATGTTTAAATCTGATGTTTCACAAGTTTTTCATTGGTTACCAATACACCCTCTATGGTAAGTCAAATAGATTTTGACTGTGCATAGTTAATATCACCTAGATTATAACAACAACTTCAGTGGTCAAGGATCTCCAAAGATTTGGATATCCTTCATATCACTTATTGCATGAATCGCTATTCACCAGACCTTAATTGACACACTGAAGACCTATATGGACTACTCTTTCTCTTTTCAAGTCACTGGATGTGTCCTCTATTATCCTCCTTATAACTGCTACCTTTCTGTGAAACAGACTCAGCTCTTATAACTGTAGGATAACCTTCACCTGCCACATGAATGACCCAAACAAATATTTAGCATACCATTGACAATCATTAAATTTGAGGTTGACTCAAATATCATGTATGTTAGCTTACACCTTTATAAAAAGGCTAAGTTGGTTATAGAGTTACATTATTTTGCACAAAAAAATCACTGTTGGTCCCTTCATAAATTCCACTGTCTTGCTGGTTGGTGCAAATGGAGCTTTAACATCTCTGCTCTATTGAAGCTAGGTTTTTCAGTGCTCTGCAACAAAATCTGAGGAAAGAATAAGGCCTTTACTCAAATTCATGTCAATAATATACTACTGCATGGGCTACATTGACTTGTAGACCATGTTGAACATTTGCATGGCCTAGATCTGTTCTGGTGTTTAGATTTTGATGCATCAAGAGATGACATTGTGCTTGTCTACACTGACACATCAGCAGCAGGAATGGGCCTCTGGTTTCCAGATGATAGCTTTGCATTTCAGTCACTTTTACCTAGAGATGCTCCCCATGACTCTAGTTTTTTTCTTTGAAGCATTAGCTGTATGTTACACTATTCATACCATCACAAATATGGATGACACTCTGGCAAAGTTACCCATCTACACAGACAACCCTAATACTATGTCAATGTTCAACTCACTTTGGGCAAGACCTGTCTATAATTCACTGTTACTTTCAGCTGTGGATATCTTAATCACTTATAATGTTAACCTTTGGATGGAACATATTCCTGATCAACAGAACATCATTGCTGATGCACTCTCATGGTTTCATAATAAGCTCATGAAAGATCTGGTGCCATTAGTACAGATTTTCAACTGTGAACCCCCTCAGGATATACTGGAGGTGGCAGAAACATGATCCTAGGTATCACTTGGTCCAAGCAACCTGTGCAGGAAGCTTAGACTCTTGGATGCTTGTAATTAGAGTGTTCTTTGGCCCTTGGTTGAATTCACTACAGCTTCAGCTTATGACTCACCTAAATTTCTATCTAAACTTTTATCACCTTTATAACTGGAAGGTTGAACCTACTATGGATACACTATCCTTCTTCATGGTGTAGTTACTATCACATCATATTGAGCCATGATCTGTAGACTCATATCTCTCAGGTATTGTTAGTTGGCTTGAAACATACTTTCTATAGGTTCACAACATGTGCACACCTTTGCTCATCCCCAGTGAAAACCTACTGTTCTGAAAATGGCTGAGGTTGTGCAAGGTTGTATGTGAATGAGAAGCCTTTGAGATTGTGTGAGATTGGCTGGCAAAGTTCATACTAATAATAGCACAGGTCTGAATTGGTTATTTTTTATTATCACCACTGCATGTTACAGCAGTGATAGTCTAAGATTGTGTAAAGTCGATTGTCTTATCTTCACTATTGCATGTCACCTAACAGCTCTACCAATTAGGAATACTTCTCTGAAGGATCCTCCAGACATACCACATACATATATATATCATGCCTCATATCACAATATCCCATATTTCATTCTTTCTCCTTCCACCATGGTGCCTCACACTCATTCAAGGACCAACCTCATTTATGAAGTTTGCCACCTTGCAAGCTATTGATTACATCTGTGACACTATGGTACATTGCTGTGTGCCACTTAACTGCTTTGTCCTCATCTTGATCCAAAAGAATGAGACTGGTGCTTTTGAGTGTGTTGCAGACAGCACTTGCATTTTGCTTCACCATGTGAGTCTGACTTGTCTAGGCAGCACTACAATTGACTTCATGCTCCTTCCACAAATGGAGTTAATAAAAACCATGCTGGCACTCCTACATCAGGTTAGCATACTCTCTCTGACTTCTTGTGACCTCCTTGTTCCTGATATTAATCATCTGCTGGCAGCTTACTAGTGTTGCAATCGAGTGCAGGCTAGCATGGGCCTGAATGAGTGTGGGTTGGGAATGGAGAGCAGCAGTGCATCCAGCTAGTGATGCCAGAGTCCAGTTCAGAACTTCAGTTCGAACGTGAACCCTTCTGAACCAGACCATCCATTTGGTCCAAGGTTCAGCCTACTGTAAGAACTGAACCTATTATTAGGTTCAGTGTTCGGCTGATGCCTCAGATTTGTGAACCTGTTTGGACCCGTTTGAACACGTTTGAACGGTTCTTTCCTTCTGTCTATGATCCACTTGAGGTCCTCAGCTTATTGCTATCCATCTATCCTAATATTTTTTCTGATCACCTGGCAACAAACTCATATGGCCATTGGCAGTTCTGGGAGCATTGATATCCAGAACGGCTCTTACTTCACAACCAAAAGACTGAATGCATTAGTGACGTCTGACTTCCTCTGTGATCTATTCAGCATTTTGGTAAGCCCTATGTTAATCGTTATTAGGATTATAATTTAATCTATGTTCAGAACATATCTTTGGGATGCTTGTTTAGGTACTTAGTTCAACATCAATCAACTGTTGCAGTCATTGCATGGCAACAATATGTTCAAGGTGTGTCACATTTTTCTAATCTCTAACCACAAATTTTGGTATAAATGAGCTACTACAGGTACAGTATTCACCCTTCTGGCTGCAAGAATGTCTTGCACACTTGGATCTGATGGCCAACTCAAAGATGCTAGCGCTATTGATTGGTACAATGACCCAGATGATGACACCCCCGTGCCTGCTCCACCTCTGCTTCCTGCATCCAATGGCACACTGACTGCTTTTGTGTCTCATTGCTCAGGTCGAGCTCTCAAACAGACAGAAAAAATCTGTGAGGCTACCAATGCAGCTCCCACCAAATGATCAGCTCCAGTGCCTCCTCAAAGTCAGCCTGCACCCAAGCGCTCCTGTCTGGTCCATCACCACAATGACAATGACGATGATGAACTGCCTGCACTAGAGGATTTTTCAGATGATGAGGAAGAGGAAGAGGAGAAGGACAACAAAGACTTGGAGGAAGCTTACCAGAGGACCAAGGCATTTGGAGACAAGGATTGCAAGAATCACAAGCAGACTAAGAAAGACGAGCACAGTGCAGACTTAAAGGGAATATTCACGCAGGAGAAAGGTTGCGTTAACCCTCACACCCAAGAATGCGAAGATGGCTGGTGGTGCAAGATATGCAAGTAAGTTTCAATGATGTCAAACCAATCACACTGATAACTAACACAAATTTCAGAGCCAATGATGTGCCATTCAACCAATGTTTTTTCAAAGGCAGCATCTCAACTTGCCGCACCCATATTGCTCGCAATCCAAAGTGTCACTTTCCACTCTACCAAGACAGCTGTAAGCAACGAGGTATCCCGATGCACGATCATGCTGTACCTCTTAACTGCAAATTGACTGATGGAGCACAACAAACATTAGACAGCTCACTTGCTCCTAAAGTACCTGAATTCACCAAGTCTGGCCTCATGGATTATATTGTCGAGCTGATTGTCTGTGAGGATGATGTATGTGATCACAACCATGTAATTAAGACACTTATACTTATGCCATATACATAGGCATTCCAACTCATTGATAAGGGACCGTTCTGCTGCCTTCTTCAATACCTCCAGCCCTCCCTTTCAGACAGGGATATTCCTCATTGCACAAAAACTCATGATGAGATTCTCAAACAGGCCAAGCTTGCTGTCCAGCATGTCAAAGAGAAGCTCAAGCAAGTTGACAGCAAGATTTCTATGACCTTTGACTTGTGGACTTCGGAACCTGGTGTTCCTTTCCTCTTGATTACAGCACATTACATTGACTCCCTGGTTGGGAAACCTCAGGAGTGGAAGCTGAAGTCTGAGCAGCTCGCATTCACTACTATAAATGGTAATCATAGCGGCAGCAACATTGGAAGAATTCTAATCAAAGCTATTGACAACTATGGTATTTGCAACAAGGTGGGTTGGTTTATGGCCGACAATGCCACCAACAACGACACTGCAATCCAGACTGTCACAAATGCTATTGACCCTTCTGGTACAAAATGGATCGCAGGCAAGCACCATGTGTGGTAAGTAATTTATTTATTCAATTCAACATTACTAATGTCTACCATCTATTCAGTTGCATGGAGCATGCCTTACACTTAGCAGCTAAACATTTTGTCGAGGATGTTGCTCCTACCCCAGCAAGTATTCTCAACAAGAATGTGACTGACGACAATGGCGACGACAATGAAACAACTGAGTTTGAAGTTGCCGACACTGTTGGAAAGGCACTTGCATTTGTTACACAGGTAAATTTAGCTAATCATCTAACCAGGCCTGCCTTACTAATGAACTATTTATTCACTTAGGTACAGAAATCTCCCCAAGTGCATGCATTCTTCGAGAAGTGCTGCGCAGAGGTCAATGAGCCAAATCTTGAGCTAATGAAGTGGATTTGTACCTGATGGGCATCACTTTTTGGCATGATGGAGCACACACTTAGGTTGCGCAAGGGGGTAAATAGATTTATTCAGCTCACAGATGACAGCGATGAAATTCCAAACTTGCAGGGCAAGACTTATGGAGTATTCAAGCTTTCAGCTGCTGAATGGACGAAGCTCAAGTTAATGTGTGATGTGCTTCAGGTGTGTGCAAGCTTCCTCTTTCTTATTTTTGTGCTAACTGTTCTACTACACAACAAGGAGCCTGCAAGTGCGCAACAATCATTTTCTGCAACACATGAACCTACCATATGGCGCACTATTCCAGTCCTCGAATTCCTCCAAGAGACGTGGCAAAACATGGCCAGCTATTCAAAGTTCAATGACTTTCAAATGCCATTCAATCTGGCCTCAGTAATCTATACAAATGGTACCACAAGATTGATGAGAGTGATGTCTACTTTATTTGCCTCGGTATGTGTTGTATTTACTATGATAATGTCCCCTCTGATGCACCCTGTTGTCCTAGTGCTTGACCCCAACTATAAAGTTGCATATGCAAAGAGTAAATGGGAGCGTGATGACTTCAACGCAGGTATGAAATGTTTGAAAAACATTGTAAGTCCATGTCTGCCTTATGTTTGGTTGCAAGTGTGTTAATTTCACTTAGTTCAACAAATACTAACATTGCATGTCAAGTTCTTCATCTGATACCGAGCGGGCTGTTCCTGCTCCTTCCTCACTCGCTTGTCAAGGCTCATATGGCCATAGTTGGATGCGTGATGCCATCAAATCTCGCATTGAGAATGACACTACATCTCAAAGGCCTCACCAAGAGCTTGACGACTATCTTACAGCGCCACTTGAGGATGTTGATAATGTGGTGGCATGGTGGGGTGTAAGTGTTCTTTTTATTGTTATTTCTCTTGAGTTGACAATTTTTCTAGCAACATTCTACTCAATATCCTACTATCTCACACATTGCTAAGGACTACTTAGCCATTCAAGGCTCCACCATTGCATCTGAACGTGCTTTTTCAAGCAGCAGGATCACTGGCACTTCATGCCGTAACCATTTGTTGCCATCAACCTTTGAGGCCCTTCAACTTTTGAAGAGTGGGTATCATCAGGGCCATATTTCTGCAACAGCTCAAGCTGAGTTTGCTGCAGCTCATAAATGCTATGTCGTAGATATGGTGTAGTTAGTAGTTACTTGATGAATTTTTCATGTAGCTCTCAAAATTTTTTTGAATTTTATATGTTGCATTCAGATGTTTGAATGTGTTCATAAGGGTCCGGTCCAGCATTCGCTCTCCTCACCTGAACCGGACCCAAGGTTCAGTCCTAGGTTTGACAAAATACCCTCAAGAACCGGACTGAACCAGACCGCAGCATCACTACATCCAGCAGTCATATTTTATTGTAGCCATATACCTGTAATCTATCATAGCAACCCAATATTAGCTAATCTAGTGCAATCTTGAATAATGCAGTAAACATTGTAGCCAGCAGATTTGGTACAACCCAGCATAATGTGAAACTATTGCATGCGCACAATCTGCAACAATAGTGCACAATCTCACACATTTGCATGTGTGCTATCAGTCTCATTTTTCTGTTGAGATTGTGTCACTTAGTTCAGACAATTTTACACAATCTCAGCCATTTTAGAACAGTGTGTTTCACTGAGGCTCATCACTCACACTTTGAGGGGTTGCAAATTTCACTTATCTAAGCCTTTTTTGGCACAAAGAACCACTCACTCTGAAATCTGGATGATCTCACTCTTGTGGTCAACACATTTGCATCATCAACAGACTATAACAATGTGCTACTTGTCACCATACTGGTGACAGGTTTCAAAACTTTGCAGCAGTTAGTGGAGCTCTGCTGGCCCAATATGAAGAAACACTAACCCTATCATAAAGTGGTGCTACATCACTCTCTCATATTGTCTGTGACCTTGGCAAGCTATACTTTACCTCACCACAAAACAAACACTTTAAGGGTAGGATGCAAGATCTTGGTGTTAGCTGAGCCACAATCAAAAGTGAATCCTCTAGATGTCTTACAATGGTATGTGCATGCTTGTAACAATCTCTTTCCACATTATCCCCACCTCTGGCTGACTGCAAGCAACACTATTCCAACATGCACATAATTCATGCAATATCTTAAGCAGTCCTTCCTGCCAACTATTGCAAGACATTCAATGCAAGCTGGGGGGACCACTGCCCTGGCTGTGACTGGTGTTGTGCCTATGCTAATTCAGGCAGTGGGACATTGGTCTTCAAATGAGTTTCAGAAATACATTTGAAAGCACCCTTATCTGCTTCACCTGCTTATACACGGTGTAGAGACTCATGCATCTCATGGTCTGATATGGTGTTTTACACTAGGAAGTACATAGCACGAACTTGCAGTGTCACTCTGTGCGCTACCTGCAGCTATCTCTATATGAGGCACAGCTTTCCCACGCAATGCGCGCCATGCGCGCACCATTCCCGCGCTTCACGATGTATACGCGCGCCCTATAGTGCCAGCCATCCAGATGCATCCATCCACTGACCACCAAGCTCCCTAGTGTGTATATTTCCATTTCCTTATTAGCATATTATTCCATCTTTATTTTTATCATGGATTCTCACTTATATATATCTTACATACCTACTCGGTAGCGCTTCGGCTCTGCATGACCGCGCTTAGGCGCGCTATATAAGCGCCAGCAGTACATACTATTACGGACGGACCTTTCCTACCTTTCACTTTACCTTACTTTACTTTACCTAGTACTTACTACCTAGAAAGTCGCAATTCAAACCTATTCCTTCACATTTTGCACTCTTATATCTCATATCTTGCATTATAACATCACTTAAGCATAATCTCTCTTATCTCCGCTCACGCGCGCGCGCTTTCCCGCGCTTCGCGCTAATACACACGCGTGTTCCCACGCCTTGCGCACACCTGCGCTTTCTCACGCTTCGCTGAAGCGCATACCTCTAGATCTTGCAGCACTCGCTTCCCCTAGGGTTGAACGCACTTGTCTCCTCAAGTAACGCAGACTAGGCAACGCGCGACCTCACAACTTTTTATAGATACTGTCAGGAGCATCCTTGTTCCTCTCAGTATTGTTGTTTCTACAACGGTTCTCAAACTTCATAGCTCACTGGGTTTGACAGCTCATGATTCTGGCTTGTATCAGCTTTTGGGTCTCTGTATCAGTCTCATGGTTATGAGTGCATTATTATTATTATTATTTTAAAAAAGGAAATAGCCCTTTAGCACTTGGTCAAGTCAAACTCAACTTTCTTTCAGTCACCAGTCATTTGGTGGCTTGTACTACACTACTGATTTGTTCTAGTTACCATACATACTTTCTGTTTCTCCAACGAGCTGTCACTTCCCAGTATTCAAATTGATTGTGGGTCCTCCAAGCATTGAGCTGGAGGGCCCCGCTTGCCCTAAACTCTTCACATGAGTGCCTTTCACCAGTGCAGATTGATTCAATCATTCTAACACCAATGCTGTTAGTCTCTTGTCTTATGTGTACACCAATGGCCAGGTCAGGATTCATATTTATAAAATCAATGTTGTGACATAGTGTGACATCTACACCAACCCGCTCATGGGAAATTTTGCAACTCTCTACTATTTCTAACATCTTGCATCAGCATCCCTCTAGCAGCATCTTTTGTTCTTCTGTCAACTAGAGCTTTCCTATGACACACGTGGCTATAATTCCATGTAATTATTTTGTCTTAATGTGCGGTAGATATTGAGATATGAAAATGAGGTCCTTAGATTTCGTTCCTCGCTAGAGCGCATTAGGTCAGCAGTGGCGTCCACAGATGCCGACTCGAGCAGGGTCTCCGACTCTTAGTATTTGATCGCTTCCCTTGCGGTCTTCCTAGTCCACATCCAAATTATCAGTGGCAAGGAGCTTGTCCAATCAACTTCAAGAATATATCACGCCATCCTGGGCATCATAGGAAATGTCAACTTCCGAAGCTCACAGGACCGTGACACTGAAGCGCCCCCGTCATGATGATAATGAATCTATGTCAGCGGGCAGGGCTTCTGGTGTTCATCACAATGGTGCAAAGGTGAAGCGCGAACAAAGTCTGACGCCTCCGCCTCCACAACGGAAGTTGGTCATGTTCGGGACAAAACGCTTTGCCCCCTTTCCCTTGGACTGTTTGCCTCCGTTCTCTGGGTACAAGCGGAATCGAAGGATATGGGCCAAGAAGTGTCAAAGTGAAATTGAGGCTCTGAAGCTTCAAACGGAAAAGTTGCTCATCAGGTATGTCGAATTGCATTGGATGGACTTGTACTCTGATCCCTGGCAGAGACGATGGTGTGATTGTCGACTGGTAAGTCATACGTATGGTGTGAAGTAATTGGCATTGAATATACTGTGATAGGAAGAGTTCGATTCCAGTTTGGTCAGACACATTGCATCCAGGAGAGCTTGATCTTGCTGCTACGATTGCACTTGCACATCAGGCAAATGCTCAACAGTACAATTCCCTTCACCACACACCAGAAGCCCCCTCTCAATCGGCCGTATCACTTCCGGTCACTGGTGTCGATGATGATGATGTTCTTATAGTATCCCCACCCACACAAAAACTCCCCATCCCACCTCGGCCACGGAGAAATGTAGCATCGCCATCTGTATCATCCTCTCCCGCGGGAGGCTCCAAATCTCAGGCACCCCATAAGCCCGATCCTCCATCTGCGGCTGTTCCCGTTCCATCCAGGCCTCTGAATGACTTTCCGACGATCATGATAGTACCCGATGAAGAGGAAAAAATGTCGAAAATGACGATGGAATATCTTGAAAGGTGTGTTTCCAACTTATGTTCCTGGGATTTGCAACCGGAATTAGCTTAATCTTATCGTTATTGCCGCTGGCCGATTTCAAAGATACTTCCAAACGTTCGATTCGGATCGTGCCAGTCTTGCTTCTGCATATTCTAGCAACGCGTGCTTCTCGTATCGAGAAGTCAAGTGCTTCTCTCCTGGGTTGCCCCACTTGCAACCCTCGTTACCTCGTAAGTTTTTCGTCCCGGACATCTATCGTACCTTTCAATCAAGCCCGCATGTTCATTGGTACCTAAGCATCTGACTCTATCAAGCATACCCGGCTCGACATTACCGCAACCCTCCTTTCCCTTCCTCCTTTACAGCTCTTGCCGTTGACTGGATTAGCAGCAGACATCGACTACGACATCATGTGGCTTGGTTCCCCCATTGGAATGTTCGCCATCTGTGGGGGTGTCCATCACGGGCATGCCTCAAAGCGACCGGTGACACATAGCTTTTTGTTGCGCCAGAAGGAAGCATATGAAGAAGATGCGAGGGCTGACGGCGTGTGGCCACTCGTTGCTGTGGCACATCAGATGATGGTATTTGATAGACCGTAGATATAGCTCATCTTCTATCAGTGCTTGGTTGTGAACTCGCTCCTGATTATGGTTAGAGATATATGATTAAATGTAAGTATCCGAGTCTTCGATCAGACTATAACATAGTTTGATATGATCTTCGCCCCCATAGCGCCCTATCGAGAAAATCTGAAGCGGTAGTCCTCGGAGAATGACGCTAGCTTGGCATATGGATATATCCATTACTCGGCACCTCTGCACAGTTGACGATAGGGCTATTTGCATCCCATTTTCACAACCATGGAAAACATGGATGCGCGGTAGCACATAAGATATGTACTACGTTCTCCTAAAATATGGCCAGCTCGGACTTCGCACTTCACACATGCCATAAGATATGTGACGTGTCCGCGAAAAGGAATACCCTTGATTGCGCTTAAAAGGACAATTGTGTGCAAGTCTACGTGATTCTGGAAAATCGGCACGTAAGGCAGTCATCACGTTTGTTGTGCCATATCAGGCTTTCAAGGATAAGATCTAGAAGTCACTAGATATGGTCCAGGCCTATGCCGCAAAACGTCCATGTACCGACGGCAAGGCCCTGAGATATCTGCACTACCGACTTTGACATTCCCTCGGAGTTCACCGTCATTGGCATGTACTAAAAAACCATTTCAAACGACAAGTCTGTCAGATAGAACGGGATAGTTGCCAGGAATGATCAGGTATCTTGATCGAGGGAGACCGGGAGGATAGACCGGGTAGATGAAAGAACGAGTATGTACAAGGGATCTTGAATGCTTCGCGGGAGAATTTTCAAAAAGTGGACACGGCGCCGACACGTGGTTCGAAGAGGTGGAGCTGGATCTGCGAAGCTAACGACACACTACGATAGATGGAGCATCTGAAACGCTGATATGCACATGGTACATATATGTAGTTCGTCTAGAAGCTAACGGAATTCAGTGCTCACGAGGCCCTCCGCATTGCGGAAATGGCAAGCCAATGGTAGGCCGTGCAGGGTCCGCATACCCAAAGTGAAGGTAAACGGCAGGTCAAGTTTTACCGTGTTCCATGACCCACGGATTCTTGACATCGATGGTTGAAACACCATCGATATCGCTGTGCACAATGCACTGGATATTCATTGCAAGCATGGAAAATGCTGTCATGAACCGGCTGCCGAAATTAGCGCATAGCCCTTGTAACAATAATCACTGCGATGAGTGCGCATGCTAAGCACTGATAGAAAAATCAATATGCAAGATTGCACGAGACCTGACCAACAATCGGTATGATGAGTTTGATATGGAGCTAGCGCTCGCTTATTATTAGTCAAGAACGCAATGACCAAGGAAGCTGCTTCTCGGCACACAGTGCAAATTTGAAAGAGTACTAGCAACTTGTAAGCTCAGGTTGAGCTTGGAGCTAACGTCGCATAAGTAGTAAGGCAACGTGTTGATGATGATCTAAGAGTGCAAGCGGGCGCACCGGCGCTGTAAGAGAGGAACGTGTCGGCCGAGTACAAATAAGGAAATTCAAAGTCCGCCTAGTTGGTGTGCTTTCTCTCCATCCGCTCCTTGTCACAAGTACACCAGTCCCGTCCTCTACCTTCCCACAGCTGCGCTTCTGGACTGGTGGCCTTCAAAATTATTAACTCTTCATCCAGATGACGACCCCTCACGTTATAGCCTCGTCTTCGGGGCACCACTCTCAAAGTGCCACTTCAAATGGTATCGTCGGAAACCACTTTCGTGTCGGCAAGAAGATTGGCGAAGGTTCATTCGGTGTTGTATTCGAAGGTGAGTATCGTACACCCAATTTCCTGTTTTTCTAGAACTTTTTGGGCTCGAGAGTTGCATGGACGATACCAACAGAGTCATTCGACCTTATAAGCGCCCGTCTTACGACCACCTAATGTCATGCAGAAGGGTGCATTTCGGTCCATGGGTCGCCGGTGGGCGATCATCGTGTCATGGTCACTTAGTAGCAATGGGACTAGATCAACTGAGCTCCGCGTATCCCGTCAGAACGGAAATTATTTACCTGCGGCTTTGAGCCAATTTTTGTCACCGGTGTTCTTTGCTATTTGTTCCTTTGACTCACCACAACTCTTCACAGGCACAAAGCTTCTTACAAGCCAACCTGTTGCCATCAAATTTGTACGTTTGCCATGAGGATCCTTCTAGTCGTGACTCGATTTTGACGTATTACTCAGGAACCTCGAAAGTCCGATGCTCCTCAGTTACGGGATGAATTTCGATCATACAGAACACTGAATGGTACAGGTATGTGTTAGTGTCAGTAATTTCTCTCACCCGATAGTGATATGTCATTATCATTAGTGGGTGTTCCGCAAGTACACCACTTTGGGCAGGAGGGACTCCACAATGTCCTAGTAATTGACCTTCTGGGCCCTAACTTAGAGGACCTCTTCGACATGTGTGGCCGGAAGTTCACCATCAAGACTGTATGCATGTCCGCGAAACAGATGGTAAGTCTAAACCCATACAACGAGCAGGAACTGTTATGTTTGGTTATCTTCTCTCTCAATTCATTCCGTCGTTCCGTTGCCGTTGTTCATGTCTTGTTTTTTTTAGATATCTCGCATTCAGTCCGTCCATGACAAGTCGCTCATTTACCGTGATATCAAACCTGACAATTTTCTCGTCGGGGTCCCTGGAACAAAAACCTCCAACACCATCCACATTATTGGTATGTCTTTTGCAAGTTGTTCATGTTCCTCTTTCACGTCCTCCCCCGATGTATCCCTAACTTTGCGCAGATCTCATCCATTGATTGTCTTTCAACAAACATACTGACTATCCCTTGCAGATTTTGGCATGGCGAAGCACTACCGAGATCCCAAGACAAAAGTTCACATTCCTTATCGTGAGCGCAAGTCTCTCTCAGGCACTGCACGGTACATGTCGATCAACACGCATCTTGGCCGTGAGCAATCGCGCCGGGATGACTTAGAATCGCTAGGTCATGTATTCATGTATTTCTTGCGCGGCGGCCTTCCCTGGCAAGGCCTTAGGGCCGCAACCAATAAGCAGAAGTATGAGAAGATCGGTGAAAAGAAGCAGACTACACCGATTGCGGAGTTGTGCGAGGGTTTCCCCGGTAAGTTCTCTTTTAGTTCACTCAGTGGCGTCTATTTTCTTCGCTTGTCGATGTGCTGGAGTGACAACATGATTTACTGATCGGTCTTTACTGATTCAGAGGAGTTCGCGATCTACATGAACTACGTCCGCAAACTCGGGTTTGAGGAAACTCCCGATTACGATTTTCTCCGAGAACTCTTTACCAAAGTGTTGAAGAATATTGGCGAGCAGGATGACGGCATCTTTGACTGGATGTTGATCAATAACGGCAAAGGTTGGGAGGCCAGCAATGTATGCAATATATTCTCATCATGGAAGCATATCGTAACTGAATGTTTCCAGACACCGGCGTCACTACTAGCGCAGGCTCACGCCACTGTTAACGTACCTCATACTCCTCGTCACCGTGAGACCAGTCGCCGCCCGCGGGCACAGCTTACAGATGGTTCAGCGCCTTCAACTCCTCTCGTCCTCGCGCCTACTCCCGCTCACATCAAGAACAGCACTAGACGTCCGGGCACACGAGAAGGACACGGTAGTCGAGACCCTGGTACTCGTGCTGATATCAGTGTACAGCCCATTGCTCCCGTCAGCAGGCGCGCGAGCCAGACACCCCGAGAGAGTTCAGCACTCGCACCTCACCCTTACGCCACAGCGCCTACGTCCTCGGGATACCGGGCCAGTAACGGTTACGGCAGGCATTCCCCAGTTACACATGCTGCGAATGTGACCAATGGCAATAATCCCGTTGGGCGCAACGATGCTTCAGATTCGTTCCTCTACGGCGCGCAGGTCCACGCTGCCAAAAACCCGACCAACTCGCGAGAGGACACAACCGCAGGGACGCTGACCCGTGATGCTGGACAGATGCGTGGAATGACTGCGTTTGAGACTCAAAGGCATGGCGTTGATGATGTGGATGATGACAGACATCCTAAGCGGAAGGGCTTCTTCTCCGGCCTGTTTTGTTGCCGGGCATAATCAACACCACTGGATGGTGTAGCGCTGGTCGCTATCCGTGGTACTTCGGCTTCATTGGTAAGTTATTCGGACAGTCTCGGCTGATATCCGGCTAATTCGCCACTTATAGGTATTAGAAACTCTGACGACAACGCGCACGATCTATCAATCATGGCTATCGTACATACTTATCTATCTTGCTAGCTTCTCCTCGGGATTCCGTATTGCTTTCCTTTCTCCGCAGGTCGACCATGTCATACCGTCATCATACCCCTCACGATCGTTTCGAACCATTCCGTCACAAGTTTCCGCCTGATCCTGTGGCTGGTCTTGGGTGGCGCTCAATATTCTCTTGTTTATTGCTTCCATGTGTATTATCTACAGACCCTTTAGGATATTCATTAGCCCCACTACTTAGCCATGGGGCGACTTTCTGTTACCAGGCCAAGTCGAGGGCAATAATAAATATTGGCTGCTTTCGATTTGCGCGGATCAAGTTTAATATGTGTTTCATATCGTCGAGGTCATTACGTCTGGACTGGGCCTATCGGTTATGATCAAGTAGCCCTCCTCAAGGTTCTAGCTAGGAATGATATGATATCACGTTCGACATCTGACTCAAATATGACAGCAGACTTTGATTATCTTCAAGGTAGCTATTCATATTCCGTAGCCCGATGTCAACGCAAGAGAAATAAATAATATACAACCAAAGACAGCAAAGCAGCAGAATCATAGCACTATTGTACAGCATCAAATTTATTACAATCAACACGGTTGGATACGTGTCAGTCGACCGCGGTCACCGCCTGACTGACATAATGGCGACATTCCTCCGCACACAAGACCCCACAATCTATTTCCGCTCTTCTCATGCGCCCTCTACGCCTAGTTTGGACCAACGCAGGACTACATCCGAATCACGGGATAGGTTTCTGTCGTGAAGTCCTGCGGCGCCCTCGTATCGTCATCCATCAAGCCTGGCCTTCCCCTCTGCGACCCATCTCACTGGGTGCCTCTCCATATCTCACTGAGCTACTTTCATCAACGCTGTTTTTACTTCTTGGAATAGCACGAGTTGTAAAAGAATGGGGAATGCTCGCGCTGGCTGCACTATATTTACCCTCAGACTTGGGGGCGTCTGTAGGTTTGAAGTTGACGTAAGGCGTTGTAGTGGGATATGCGCCCGATGGCACCGCATAAGGGGTATCGGCAGGGTCAGGCTCTGACACCACATAAGTGCGCGTGCCAGCTGATGATATTTGGGGTTCAGGGGAGTGGTCATGTTGTTTTTCGTACTGTGACGCCGACACTGGCGGTGAGTTCGAAGCCGGAGAGTTGAGCACTACAAAGGGCGAGTGAAATGAACGCTCTAGTGCAACAATACGGGTGTTAGACGGCTGGGTCAATGAGCGCGCATTTTTCGAAAAGACGCGGAGAATATTGGACATTGGGGACTTAGTTGGTGGTCGTGAAGACGTGGCCTCAATAACGTACGTTAAACGAGCTTCCGAGTCGGGGACTCGTGACGTAAAAGCCGCAGTTCAATTGGACATTTGCTTCCGCGACATGCCATCAGCCACTTGGTGTTTCACAGGTCGCTTGCATGGACGGAAGACATCCGCTAGCGCTGACAGTGACGCAAAGGTACGATTACTGCTTGCAACTGTCCAGTCGTGGTGAATCGACTGACTGAACCTTTAGCCATCGTCAATCTTCCCTTAAGGATCTCGTCTGTTCCTCACCTTCCAGGGTGCGGCCCGCAGCGGTCTCCGCATCATCAACGCAGGTTGGCGTGGAACAGAGTTGGCGCAACATCATGTAAAGTCGTATACTCAATTAATAGAAACAACATAGAACTGATGCTGTCAATAGCACTAACTCGGACTCAGCCACGCGGTGGGCGAACGCCCTGAACTGGCTTCTGGATCGGCCACTAAAATAGTGGGCAACACATCCGAAGACATCGCTCATTTTCCCTGGGTATTTGGCGGTCAGATCGAGCGGCTTAACTCTGCACCATTCCCAGGTCAAGACAGGTGGTTACGCCTTTTAACGGACTTGTTTTCTTGCTTGAGAAACACATCATGATGCCGTCGGGGGAGCAGAGATCTTTTTCCATTCAGGTCATGCCCGATTTGAACCTGACTAGCTCACCATACCCTGACCTTTCCCTAACGGGCAACGATCCTCGCTTCTTGATATCCACTGGGGTTCATGTCCCCTTGGTCAGACCATATCAGCAACGTTTCACAATGATTCCTCGTAAAATTCGTTAAACCATGCTCGATACGCATGAAGCGAATCCGGTCACACAGCTCGCAGCCTCCATCAAAGAGGTATATTTAGGGTTTGACATACAGTGCGTCCACTTACAAATGTTTGATCGTTGAACGCTTACTAGATCACATCAACATCCAGTGCAACTTCTAGGGTGGTCCGCGGCCCCGACCGTTCAGACTCACTTCCTCATCGCGACATGAAACTTTTTTCCGGCGTCACATTGGGTTCGCCCCATTATGTTGTTGCGACCGCATTTACCCCCTTGAAAATGGAAATGCGGCTAGTCTCCATAATGCCTGACACTCTCCTCTAAAGGATACATTCAATTGTCATGATGGAGCCTAAGTTACGAGAATTGTCCGCGTATCACGACTGGCTCCTCGGAGAGCTTTGTGGTACATTCATCCCGACGCCGTTGGAAATTCCTTGGTCACCTTTTGCTAAAAACAATACTGCGCCTCAAAACCTCTAGGCCCTTCTCTGCGCTCTGTGCGGCGTTATTCCTCTGTCAATCTGACCAAGAGATAAGCCCACAATCCATCCAGGGTGCACCACAGGATCAGCATCACATGACTGTTGAAGTGACGACGTTGCAACAATCTAGGAGATGAGATAAAATTTGAACCCTATTCCAATGGAATAATGTGATATGGAGCGATCATCCTTCATGGCCTTTCATTAACCGTTCATCGCCGCTAGTTTGCGCTTCGTGTAATTCATTTTTCTGACCTATCACTTACCAGATGGACCTCGACCAGCAATCACGATTACGCTGATGCTATAATGTGCCTGTCGCCGCATTTCGCATGGTGATCTGTCAGGGTTACTCGAGGAAGTCATCTTCCCATCGATTTTGGTTAGTAGGAGTTTCTTCTGTATGGAAGGGCTTACCAAGTTCCATCGAGCGTCTGTTCTTAATCTTGGTCGTCGTGTTCGTGCGTTTCTGGCGCGGTTATGGGATTCTATTTTGTAATAGTGGCACTCCGGAGCTTGTGTTGATCCAGGGGAATCAGGGCACAGAACCGTGGCCAGTCAATTTGGGCTATCTGGGGTGGCGCGTGTTTTTTTTTTCATGTCAGGCTTCCCATTCTGACTGCGTCTCGTTAATAAGCCGAAATGTTATCGGTATCTGATCGAATCCATGCATGGCCAGACAGGGTCATTCCAAGCCCCCCCCAGCATCCAGTATGTCTGAGGCTTCCGAATATTGAGGGATATCGTAGTAGGTCGGAACCGAGGCAAATGTTTACATTCCAATCCACGCAACTGCAGTTCTACCACTAGCCTCTTATGTTGCATAAGCGCTCACGATTTCGTGCTGTTCGGCTGGTGAAGCAGTCTTCGGCAATGAAAATGCTTGCATGCAAAGTATATCTCAGATTGTTATCCGCAATACTGGCACTATTACACGTCATGATCTAGGTGTCACCCCCAATCCAACTGTTCTATTCAGAAGGAATGACGTCACTGCTTGCCAGTGACTGCGATGATTAATAGCAGAAGACAGCCACCAGTCAGTTGATTTCTTGGATCTTGAACTGGTTGGTTGCTCGGCGGCCTATTCCTCGATGGGCTCTTGAGATCTCGACCGTATCTAGGTCCGGACCCTGGCCGCCCAAGTTAGATTATATTATTTCGGGTTGGACTTGAAATAACAACACCCATTAGTTCAAAGTTCAAACGACCCACACATCCGTCTCTTTCATCCCCGCCTCTTGTAAGATAAACTCATGATTTGTACATAAAATTGCCGAGTTGCGGCATATTCCGTACCAGACCTAAAAAGGTATTACTAAGTAGAAATGTGTTATTTGTGAATGAGCCACCACAGGTAAGAGACTGCGACCCTGGTTTCCGCTTGTTGAGCAGCAGGAGATGATCATTTCAGACCAGAAAGAGTACAGAGGTCATGCCGATCCCCCGGAAGTGACGACCTAGCAGGAAAGTGGGACAGGCACGCGAGGACCTGGAAACCCTGCACATTAACTTAAGTCCACGGACATCACTCAGGTGAGTGCACATCCTTCTCGGCACTTGTCGCTTTCCGTCACCGCGGCTTTGCTTGCCTAATATTGTTGGACTAACCGAGTTTTGCCCCGTACGTTCCATTTGCACTTGTCGTACAGGCTAGCTTACTCCATATTCATTTGATTGTTCCGTTCCTCTAAGTAACCAACTCCCACCCGCTCCTTGTGGGGCCAAATCTGTCCCATATCGACTTTCCGGCTGATTGTTATCTATTTCCATCCGACTTGCCGTCATCTCTGTTTAGATGTTGGTCTCTGCGAGTCAAAATCTTCATCTAGCCCTTGGCCGATATGTGCTACTAGATTATGTCGAATTCTTCTTTTTGATTCCGATGTCCGAAATTTCGCCAGCCTCTTAAATACAAGGTTTCGTATCGGCTTGCAATATGTGTCCCAATGCCCACATTCTCCATCGATGAAAACATGTCTCCGCTATCCCTGCAAGGTGGCTTTCTTGTAGTGGTGGCCGCCGGCCTTGTGAGTGGCCAATATATGCCGTGTATTATCATATTGCGTTCTGACCCTGATCGTTGTTAGCTTTGTCATTTTATATTCAAACGTCACGAGCCCACTAGTCCGCTCTCCCACCTCGGCTTGCTCATTGTAGTTCCGGCCATCCTTTCGACCTTGTTTCTGCCCAACTCATCAACATTTACGCGCGCATTCGGTTTTGTTTACCTTTTGTATTACTCTACTGTTCTCGTCTCTGTGGTCGTATACCGTCTATCCCCCTGGCATCCACTTGCGAGATACCCTGGTCCCATCCCTTGCCGCATCTCCAAGTTCTGGATGGTATGGGTCTCTCGTGATGGAAAACAACACATCTACTACTCAAAACTGCACCAAACGTATGGCGACGTCGTCAGAATCGGTAGATAACCTCTTGACTCAATGCTTATTATTGGATCTGACCACCCTTTCTCTTAATCTAGGGCCTAATGAGCTATCTATACGAGATGTCAATGCTGTTGTCCCGTTGATGGGTAGCAATGGGTTCCCAAAAGGACCTCGTCAGTGATTTAATGTGCTCTGATATGTGGCGCCCGGCCCTAATTTAGATTCATAGACTGGGACGGGCGCATGGCTGAGCAATCAGCCACTAGAACAGTTATCTCGGTGAGGGACCCCGTGGAGCATGCGCGGCGGAGAAAACCCTGGCACAGGGCTTTCAGTGTTGCTGCACTGAAAGGTTACGACGAGATCCTTGGGAAGCGAGTTCAACAATTCGTAGCAGTCCTCGAGCAACAAACCCAACCCTTCAACCTCGCTGAGCTCATAAGTCATTTCACGTGCGCCTCCCCACTTCTCTAACTTTTCGTGCCTAACTTAGACGAGACAGGTTTGACTTCATGAGTGACATGGCGTGAGTGCACATGTTATTTGAATATTTCTCATCCAGCTTAACAATTTCCCAAGATTTGGCGGAGGTTCCGAGATGTTGCGTGACGGTGATAAGGACAACACTTGGCATCTGCTCGAAAATGGTCTTCCGTGAGTACAGCAAAGGACAATAATACCATAAAGACTGAAATAATGCTCTATTCTAGAACTGCCTTGGTTCTGTCCCACGTGCCTTGGCTCGGAAAGTACTATGCCAACTTGCCAGGGATCGGGGAGGGCCTCAAGAAATTCCGAACGTTCTGTCAAGCGCGCGCTATGCTCAGGCGTTCCGCAGGTTCTCTGTCTAAAGACCTCTTTCACTATCTGGTAATTGTTTCATTCATTTTTGTTGTCTTTAGTTTTGTTGACAGTCCTTAGATTGACGAGGCGGGTCTTGAGCGTCATACGTCGCCTCCAACCTTTGCGGAAGTGGCATCTGATGGTGTCCTTGCTATAGTAGCTGGGTCTGATACCACAGCAACCACCTTAAGCTCTCTGTTCCTGTCACTTCTGAGAAATCCTCAAACGTACTACCGGCTCCAAGCCGAAGTCGACAAATTTTTTCCTCCTGGCGAAGACATGCTTTCTACAGTTCATCACCCTCATATGAGTTACCTCAATGCCGTAATGCACGTACTCGAATCTTTTTTTACCGTACACTGACATCTGACACTGGTTTTCAGTAACGAAACTCTACGGCTCTTCCCACCAGTTCTCAGTGGAAGTCAGCGTGGCGTTCCGAGAGGCAGTGACGACAAGTTTGTTGGCCCTTAGTAAGTTCATTATTTATATACCAACTCTAGCGAATCTAACTTACGCTTGCCGTAGCTTCTTACCCGAAGGCACTAATGCATTCGTTCATACTTATTCCCTTCATCGCGATCCTCGTAACTTCTCCCCGTCACCTGACACATTCTGGCCGGAGCGCTGGCTCAAACCGGAAGAGCGCGCGGTGCTCCCATCATTTGATGCCAAGGGCCTTGATAAATTTCCAATTGTCCATGATACCAAGGCTTTCGTTCCGTTCTCATTCGGTCCCATGCATTGCGTTGGCAAGCAGCTGGCATATCAAGAATTACGTATGGCGGTTTGTGCGATGATGCACCGACTAAACTTCAGCTTTGCTCCTGGATACAACCCAGAGTCCTGGGAAGACGACTTGAAGGATTATTTCGTTGCCATGAAGGGGAGCTTGCAGGTTGTCTTATCTCCACGGAATCTAACTGCTTGAACGGCCTGAGAGTTGCACAGACGCGATGGTTATCTTACAGCGCTTAGTTATTGATCATTCATGCATCCATCTAATCTCGTTATCACGGATGTATCTATGCAGTGACCAATTCTCTTGTACTCACTGTGATTGTATTAAATTTGTTTGGGAGTCGATCGAAGTCATCTTCAATTTGTATCGGGAATCTGAAGGATGTTCAGGGCATCATCTGGCGTCATGGATCAGACTCGTCAGGTCCACCGGTCGCATTTCAATGTCCCAATATAAAAATCATAGCACCGGATGAGGAAGCACCGAGACAGAATATTATTTCTATCTCCGCATCTCAGAAATTCAGAATCCCTCACAAATCAGTAGATCATCCATCAAAATAAAAATAATTGGAAACACACGGGAGCTTCGGGATATCCACCAATGGCCAATAAAACATTATTATCAAGTCCCGACGCGAGCAGAAAGAGTTACATGTGCTTCATTCTATCAACTCGATCATGAGTTGATGACTTCACAAATAAAGGCTATCGGGTGATGGTGCTAATTCTGTGTTATCGCTTGGCAAGAGATATCGATCAGTCCCGCGCGCTGCTGTTACTTTTGAAGACATTTGGACCCGTAGGCACTTGGTCAGGAGAACGAGATCTCAGAAGCAAATCTGGTTTCACGGCACCGGGAGAAGTGTATAAGAATGCTGTTCCTCGGAGAAGCAACGGGAGGGAAATCAGGTGCACGCACGGACTGCAAAAGGATATAGATTTCTCAGTAAACTGTGAGCCAAAGGCCCTGACTTGTTTGAACACCGGCCGAATGCTTGGAGCATCCTCGTGCATCCCTTTGAGGGATAATGATGCTTGAGCGGCCAGAAGTCGACAGAAGTTGCCAATACTCACTGCGGAGCCTCGGACAAACGTTGGACACCGAATTTCAACCTGAACGTAAGAACGTGATTCGGAGTATGTAAAGCAGACAAATACTTGGTTTTACTATTTGATTGAGCCTCGAAGAGCTGTGGTGGTCGGCTCAGCGGCCGACCGGTAACACTTGTAAGCATTCATGACACTCTTGTGGATCGTGACTCAACCCAAAATGGACCTTCGAAAAGGTGCATAATTCCTCAAACATCGCTAGGTGAGTTCTAGTACTACTATATTGTAGTATGACGGTGAAATTTCGAAACGCACTATGCAAAACTCGGCCCGTTCAGAATGAACTCTCGCAAAAACCCCATTGGCACCCGGTGATATTCCAATGAGAGCTTAGAGCCACGATGCCGCATGCCCGGAGTCCTTTAGAACCGCACGCGTAAGTTCCGGTATGAAAATTCGTTGTGTCGTCAGAGTTATTCGCAATTTGGCAAAAAGAGCGCAACTCAGTTCCATTGACATAGTCAACGGTAATAGAGGGGGAAGAATCCATCTGAAGAAGTTACTTTCTTAAGACTAGTTCTCTCCAGTATCTGTCCGAATAACGTCGCAAGTTGCGGACGCGGGATCCTCGGGCGATGCACAGGTGCACCCAAAAATTAAATAAATAAAATGAAATCGATTCTCAGAGTGAGGGAAGAGGAATCACGGAGAGCAAAGTAAAAACGGTTGATTAGTAGAAGCTACGACTCGAAAACATGGGCATTGAAGGAGTGAAATAGGACTATTCCAATGAATCATCTACATGGGGAATCGTAACATCACAATGCCACGACGATATAATTGATGAATGCCGAAAGCTGGAGACAGATTCAGCGACGGGCTGAATCGTGCTGTCCGGCATCAAATTTGGCGATGGAAACAGTATGTGGTGCTTGGGATGCAGATGGAAGTGCTTGGTTTTCACGGATGGATGTTCTTGAGGAACATGCGAGCTTGGGCACGCTGGGATGAAGAGCACTAGATGTCACGGGATGGCTGCGGAGGGAATGCATAAATTAATTTGCTCGACCAAAAGATTGGCGCGCTTGTGGCACTGCAAGTTGAAACAAAAACATACGCAGCGTCTTGGTGGTTGACCGATCTGTCCGTGTCAAATGCGGTCACGTGCATGTAGGTCAGCATTCTAATTTCTGAACGTCAGTACTGACTGGCCTACAAAACCTCTGAGAGTTACTTACAATCAGTACTACCATGTCGCTTGTGCTGGCTGTGAATGCTGGCTCATCGTCGCTTAAAATTTCACTCTTCCGCCGTTCTGCTGATAATGCTGCAAATCCGGCATTACTCCTATCCTCGTCCACATCATCCATTTTTGCCCCTCCAGCCAGGTTCAAGTTGAGTTTTGTCGCATTTCAACACAGGTCGTTGAGCGAAGAAGTCGACTCAATCCATGATCATGAGTCGGCGTTTAAGTACTTCTTGCATCGCCTCAAGGAAGAGGCGAGTGTCGACACAATTGACATTAAGCACATTGCACATCGTGTGGTGCATGGTGGCGACTACATAAGCCCTGTCGTGATATTTGAAGAATCCTATCACCATATCAAGAAACTGTCCGACCTTGCCCCTTTGTACGTTCTCTCCCGACTTGTATTCAGTGCTGCATTACGAAGCCTGTAGACACAATGGATCCGCTCTTTCCGTCATCAGCTCAGCCATTAAGGCCCTTCCGCATGCGAAATCCATCGCATTTTTTGACAGTGCATTTCACAAAGATCTTCCGACTCATGTAGCTACCTATGCGATCAATCAGCAAGTAGCGCACGAGAAGGGGTTAAAGAGGTACGGTTTCCATGGTCTGAGCTGTATGCACTATCTGTCCTCACCAAGATGTCGCTGACACTGTATCTTTTTAGACGCGTTCATCTTGCGGGCAGTGGCTGCGCATCTCAACAAGGTATCTGGTATTCTGTTGTTTGATTGTGACTTTCTGACCTCCTCAGGCTCCGGATACTCTAAACATAATCGCCCTTCATATCGGTTCGGGGGCTTCCATGTGTGCCATCCGCAATGGCCAGTCCATTGATACAAGTATGGGGTTGACCCCGCTCAGTGGACTACCTGGAGCTACGCGCGCTGGTGACATAGACGCGAGCCTAATCTTCCACTACACTAGTCGGTCTCCAGCGCATATGAGCCACGATCCTAGCATTTCAAAGGAAGTCAAAGTGACAGAAGTTCAAATATTTTCTTTTGTCTGCGAAATGGAAGCTCAAGCGCTCATTCTTGACAGGCTGAGGACATCCTCAACTTCAAATCAGGTTGGAAGGCACTCACCGGTACAGCCGACTTCAAAGAGATCACGGAGAAGGCAGATACGAGTGCACTTTCTGATCCTATGTCTCGCACCGCAGACCCGAATACGCTTGCATTTCGCATCATGTTAGATCGCATACTCCATTTTGCCGGGGCATATCATCTAGCTCTCCACGGAAACGTTGATGCTCTGGTTTTTGCGGGAGGCGTGGGAGAACGAAGCGCCGAACTGAGACGTGCTGTCGGAGAAGCTGTCGCGTGCCTCGGGTTCGCGGTGATCGACGAGACAAAGAACAGCCAAGTGAATGACGATGAAGGTATCATCGTGGATATCGGGAAGGGTGATGGGAGGAAGAGGATGCTAGTTTGTCACACTGACGAGCAACTTGAGATGGCAATTGAGTGTTCTCTAGCAAGAGAATTTTGGGTTTAGCAAGGAGTGACGGTGTTTTGCAAGTTGTCGGCCGTATTGTAATAATAACTTATACAAATAAAGACGTGACAGTAGAACTGACACTTGGGCTGAACGTTCTCCCAATGTCAACATGATCATGGGTCTTCGTATAATTTGCTGCACTGACTATCGGCGGATCGAGCTTGTCGAAGCCTCAACTCTTGGCAGTGAAAGCTTCACGCGCCAGCTGACTGGCCGCCCGCGGACTACGAGGCGGCGTCGAGAACCGATGTCAATGTATTCTCTCCCAATAGAAGGAAAACAATCGTTTACCCGTCGGGTCCCGTTTCCCCAGGTCCTGGCAATCTTGAACAACTCGAACACGGCGGCAACACATGATACATACAGTGCAGTGTGCACTTGTCGCATCTACAGATAATTCATTCCGGGACTACAAGGTGAATAGATACTGCGACCAGGACCCAGGCAAGGAAATAAACTAGCATTCTTTCGTGCATGATGTATCAGTTCAATAGGTTAAGGATCAGCGCTGGTCAATGACCGCAGGGCTACATAATCGTGAATTCACTTCTTCATCTTCGTCGTTCCCCACCACGTCATGGCTGCCTTCCATACCACAAATGGTAGATTCGGCAACAGAACACCTGGCAAGGGCAAGCCACGTTCGAGTGAACTTTGCTCCTCAATGTCAGTCAATCTGCGTTCGTAGTCTAGCTTCGCTTCCCGAGCTCGCTCGCGCGCCTTCGCCAGTTCTTCCTCGAGCTGCTGACTCTTCTTTTCTGTTGCTTCTTTTTGACGCGCTTGTTCTGCTAGACTCGCGCTCTGCTCCTCCGATTGAGCAACCAACTGTCTCAGCCGAGCAAGTTCTTCCTCCGTTTGCCTTCGGTGCTCCTCTTCTCGTTTCTTCTGTTCTTCAAGAAGTCTGGCGCGCTCCAATTCTTGCACCTCCTTGGCCGCAGCGGCTTCGCGTTCTGCCTTTGCACGCGCCTCCTCCAGTTCTTTGCGTGCTCGTGCGACTTCTTGCTCCGCTGTCTTCCGTTGTTCCTCCTCGCGATGCTTGGCCAATTCTTGTAGCTCCACGAGACGTGACTGGGTTTCTTCCTCAACTTTCTTGGCGGCGGCGGCCTCCTCCTGCTGGCGCGTCTCTTCGGCTTTTGCAGCCTCTTCCATCTCTCGCCGAGTACGCAGGAGCTCGTCTTCGAGCTGTTTCCTGTGGGCTTCTTCCTCGCGAAGTTTGGCTTCATGCTTCTCTGCAAGTAGTTGTACGCGTGCATCTTCTTCAGCCTGCCTAGCCAACGCAGCTTCGCACTCTCGGGCGGCGTGCGCCTCTTCCATATCCCGTTGCAGTTGAGCAAGCTCTTCTTCACGTTGTCGTGCTAGCTCTTGATGTTCAAGGAGACGTATTCGAGCACTTTCGACCGCCTGCTTCGCTGCGACACTCTCAGCCTCTTTTTCTGCGTGGGACGCCTTGACTTCCTCCAATTCTTTCTCTCTCTGCGCAAATTCTTCTTGCAAACGTATTCGTTCCGCCTCCTCCAGAGCACGAGCCCTTTCCGCGGCTTCTATGGCGGACGTCTGTCGTTGTTGCTCAGCCTCTAGTGCTGCCAGCCTATCCCGCTCTCGTTTGACTTCTTCGGCGTGAGCAATGTCGGCAATCTCTTTTGCGATGCGTGTCTTCTCCATGTCGTCCAGAAGACTTTGGAGGTGCTTCTGGTGATTTTCTTCCGCCAGCATTCTTGCATTGCGTTCTTCTTCCAACTCACGAGCGCGCCGTCTGTCCTCTGCCTGCTTGGCAGCAAGAATCTCGTTCTTCCTCTGAACATGCAGAGCTTCCTGTTGCTCTTTCTCAGTCAGGACTTTGGCGACCTCGCCCTGAAGGCTCTCCACCCTCTGGAGTTGCTTCTGCTGCTCGGCTTCCATCCGCAGGATCAGAGCCTCGAGGCGTGCGCGCTCAGCTGCGAATTCGGCTGCCATGCGTTGAGAGTTTTGCTCGATGCGCAAGCATTCCTGCTGCTTCTTCTCGAGCTCTTCCTGAAGCTCGGCCCTCGTCTCCTCGTCTTTAGCGCGCATGGCGACCTCCATCTCCGCTTTGAGACTACGGATCTCTTCTTTGTGGTGATCCGCTTGTTCGTCGAGGGCGCGCCTGATCTCAGCGCCCGCAGCGGTCTTCTCAATGGGCTTGTGCTCGTTGACGATTTCCTGCTGAATTCGAAGTGTAGCGGCTTGGCTGTTGATAAGATAACGGAGGGTAGTATGTGCGGATTCGAGGGTGCCATCATGACGGAGCATCCTAGCGCCCTTCTCAAGCACGGGCTTGAAGAACTTGTCCTTACTCGCAAGCTCGGCCTCTCTAGCCTCGCCGATCTCACGTTTCACCTCCGACCACATGTTGGTGATAATGATAACGTTTTTGAGCGAGCTCTCTCCGCAAAGCTCGCGGAAGATCTTGAAGTTGCGCTTGGACGTGCCACCCATCCTGAAGTCAGAGATGCGGTGCATGTAGATGACGCCAGCTAGCCTGGTGCCATGCTCGTAGCTGAAGAAATGGAGACGCTTAGCCTGAGGAAATTTATCGCATTGGAATCACGTACGTCTTGGAGAGATATGCGGCGATCATGGTCAAAATGTCCGTATCACTTCGGGTAGTATCATCAAAGCCGGGCGTATCGATTAAGGTCACGACACGCCCGCTAACGACAAATGGCCGTGAAGTTCGTACTTCACTAGTGCAACTTTCGAGGCCGCGACCAACGGGAAGATTTGACCCGCTAGCTTTATTGATAAACTATGTCCAGCGAGAGTAAGCAACACATGGTTCGGAACAAAGAAGCTTTACATACTGTGGATTTACCACTACCGGTAGCGCCCATGACGCTAGAAGGAACGTTAATTCATCAACCTGAAGACACTGAAAGGTACGTACGCAATCCGGATTTCTCTGCTTGGATTCGCCATTGTTGTAGCTCAGTAATAATCGGTTGTCAATCTATGCAAGAGGAGGTACAGTTGTATACTGAGACAGGCAATACGTTGTGCAGGCACTTTGGTTCATGAGTGAGGAACGCGGGTGTTTAAATACGCCTGCGGGCTTATCGATCGAGCACACGCACTTCCTGCGGTAGCATGGTCTTCACGAGGCGCAGCCCCTAACGTGCCTAGCGAAATATTGAGCCCTACCTCGTTGTTTGGAGCCCTATTTAGACGTGATCACCACTAGGAATGGATCTCGGTGTGTTGGTCTGACCTGGAAGCAGCCTCGCTTCCTCCTCGCTGAGCGCAATGCTAGTCCATTCTTGAGTACCGTCTCCGTGATATCGGGTAACTACCCTTTAACATTGTTGATCGTTTGAAGCAGTACCACAGCTTCAAGAATCTGATGCTGATCAGGGTTTTGTCGGTTACACACCAATGCATATGGGTATCTTTCTAACACAAACTACAGTCCATAGCTAGGGGCAGGGGGTCAGAATTATCCGTATTGTCAGCCAAACGATCTTCGGAACAATTGAATTGCGCCAGTCATCCAGCACGCGCGTGGAGTTGCTCTTCTATTCTCCGAAGTTCTGCTTGATATTCAGATGCTAACGTCGCAGCCTCGTTTTGCACACGTAAAAGCTCCGCTTCCATTTTCTCCGACTCCTCCTGGAGTTCCATTCGCGTCTCCTCATCTTGCGCCTGAGCAGCTTCCTCCAATTCTCCTCGCAACTTCTCCAGTTCTTGACGGTTCTTCTCTGACTGTTCCATGATTTCGCGGTTCAGCTGCGCATAAGCACCCGTCTGAGTAATGTCATTCACTGCTGCGAGTTCGCTTTGGATGCGTAAGACTACGGGATCCGTGCCAGTCAGCTTCTGAATGATCTTGTGCGCACTTTCTTGATCATTCATGTGGCGTAGGAGAAGAGCGCCGTTGTCGAGGATTGGCTTGAAGAATATGTCCTTTTCGCGCAGTTCTTGTTCCCGCGCCACGGCGTCAGCTTCGTTTACGCTGCCCCACATGTTCGTAACCATGAGAACGTTCTTGTAAGCCTCTTTACCGCACAACTCTTGAAACATGGTGAAGTCACGTCTTGATGTACCTCCGACTCTGATGTCGGAGATTCGGTGCATGTAAATAACACCAGACATAAGTTTCTCTTGCTTGTGCCTGGAGAGTCTGTCAGTGCGCTACGTTACCCAGGATAATATAGGATACGAACATAGTCTGCAGGTAAGCAGCTATCATCTTCAGCACGTCCGTGTCGCTCTTCGTCGTATCATCAAAGCCAGGCGTGTCGACGAGAACGACACGCTTTCCATCCAGCATGAACGATTGGGACGTCTGTACTTCATTTGTACAGCTCTCGAGCCCCATACCAACTCGCAAATCCGAGCCAGATGCGACGTTGATGAACTATTCAAATGTTTATGAGCATTGAGGACTGGATCACAGGGAATATCAGACCGTTGTCTTGCCACTGCCTGTGGCGCCCATTACACTGTGGAGTTGGGCGGGTTAATCACCGCCCGACATCAAGATGATGGTTACGCACGCTATGTAGATAGTCTTGGGCTCCTCCGGCTCTGGGCGCAGTGGTTTGGGCTCTGGGGCTTGTTCAAGTTTTGGCGGCTTGGCTTCAACCTGGCCTGCCTCTGGATCCGCGACCTTCTTGCCCCTGGAAGGAATAAAGCAACTGACACATCCACCCATGCTGATGTCGAGGTTGGTCCTGTCTGTGTTTCGTGTGCTACAGTGGTTTTGTAGATCGTAAACATAATATTATCGTGAACGAATGAAGCCTGCAGTTCAACACGTGTCTAACACATTGTTTAGACGCACTGAGGACGCCATGCACATCGCTCGCAGCCAAGAATCATTACTTCACGCCATGATTGGTATTGTGATAGTGTGATGAGGTGCAATTGGGTGGGGCCATGCATCAGGGCGATGAAGACATGCATATGGCCCAGATACCGATACATGACCCGGACGATACTCGGCTGATATACGCATAGTCAACGCCATCCTGATACGAATGGAACTTGAACACACGAGGATCGTGCGTTTAGGGTGGATAACAAAAACACTAAGGCGCTGCCAATGAGGGAATTAACGCAACGTTCCATGGCGCCTCGCGAGAAGGACGTCACGGTGATACATGCGGAAGTTCACCGACCCTTGGTGGTTCCTCGTGGCTGTGGCCGCACCAACTCCAGTGTTAGATCGCCGCGTGTGTTTGTAATAACTCTGTATTCGGTGACACAGCTAGCGTCGGCGGACCGCGTGTAGATTTGCGGGCTCCGTGATATTTTTGCGGGGATCTCGAAATCGGCGTGAGCCCGTTGTTACTGTACGTGCCATGATTAGCATGAGGACCACCCACGCTAGCGAATCTCACAGTTGTGACGAGCTCACGCCATCCTGTTCCGAAGTCATGCCATTTAGATGGATGGATGGACGGGATCTCGGAGAAATGGTCAGACAAGTGTCTGAATGCGCAGGAAAAAAGTTGGACGTTCAGGGGATTGAACCCTGGACCTTATACAAATTGGATGCTTAGTGCAAAGCATACGCGCTACCACTGCGCTAAACGCCCTTGTTTTATCGTATGACTTCTTGAATTACGTTTATATCAACAATTTTAGACTTCAGTTGCCGCTGAGTTTCATTTGAAGTTAAAATTAAAATTGGCCATGTTAGGATGCTTTGTCATGCCGTCGGTCAGAAAAGTGGTTCGATTGAGCATGTCATATATAAAAGAGTTGACCGAAACGTTGTCAATTTGTTCTCGGTACCTGCTGGTTAGGTCAAGTGACTTTCAAGCGTCAGTCTTTTGATTTATAGGTGCCATGGATCTTGTTCTCCACCTCGCAGATGACTATCTCCTCGACAAAGTATGGGCGCGGCTGCTACCTGTCAACGATCACCTAGTTCAACCGTCATATGCCTCCCTTTCCACCTCTGCAAACTTCACGTCAATCGTGTATCTTCAGCAGTCTGCCTGGGCTCGTGATTACATCCCTAGACAAATTATCTCTCTCAGTGTAATCACTCTCTTGGGCATTCATTTCCTCTATTTCCTGTTCGCGTGGCTCTCATACAAATTCATTTTCAATCATGAGATGATGCGCCATCCACGCTTCCTAGAGAACCAGGTCAAACAAGAGATACAATGCAGTCTACGAGCATTTCCCGCAATGACCCTTCTTACTCTGCCTTGGTTCCAAGCAGAGGTAATGGGTTACTCAAAACTTTACGATAATGTAGAAGATTACGGTTGGGCTTACTTTGCCCTATCAGTACCATTGTCAGTGCTTTCTCTTTCAACCGTAACATCTATTTAACATTTATCATTAGTTTCTTGCTTTTCACCGACTACGGAATTTACTGGGTCCACCGACTATTGCATCACCCGAATATATACAAAACATTCCATAAGCCTCACCACAAGTGGATAAGTATGTTGCTTTGCTTTGCATCCCGTCGTCGTGCGCTCAAATATTTTGGTAGTTCCGACCCCCTTTGCGTCTCATGCCTTCCACCCCGTAGACGGCTACCTCCAATCTGTCCCATATCACCTCTTCATATTTCTATTCCCTCTTCACCGATGGTTATACCTCGGTCTCTTCGTTTTTGTCAATTTCTGGAGTATTCTCGTGCGTGCTTTGCATTACTGACATGGACCGCTCTGACGTCAACGACACCAGATTCATGATTCCGATATGGTCACGGGACATGCCCTCGAAAAAGTGATAAATGGACCCGCCCATCACACACTCCATCATCTTTACTTTACGGTCAACTACGGTCAGGTACGCAATATCGTTTATGCTTTTCTCGTGGTATCCCCTAATACCTCTTGCCCCCACACTCAGTACTTTACGTGGGCAGATCGTGTCGGTGGTTCGTACCGCCAGCCCGAGTCGTCCCTTGATCCCATGCTGGAAATCAAGAAAAACTCATAAAAATGATGATGACGATGATCGCGGTGAACCTATTTATCATCCAATTATAGACTGTCGCGCACCCTTGCCCAGTGACTACTCGCTGAAATTAATACGTCTCTACATACTGCTTGCTTGCTTTTCATTGAAACCACTCAGTCTATCAATGAAGTAGTATCGGTGTCCTCGTTTAGAAGAGAAACATAACTGCCACTTTATTAATGCAACATCGAAACATCGACATATGGATGTAGATAGCGTACTACTCAAAAGCAACTCAAAGATTGTCCCGACGCCTCAATGTCACCTACTTCTTTGGCCGCCTCTTGACCTCATCGTCCATGCAAGCATGTAACATGAGTTTGTTGGGATGTCCTGGTGTCATGCCGCTGTGGCCTTTAGACCAGTCATACGAGACAGCGTATGCAAAGATCGTGCCGTTTCGATTGAATGTAGTAGCACTGATCAGCCCAGGGGCTGCTTCGAAAGCTAGAAAAGTATGATCAGTACAATCGTAAACAGCCGGTAATCAGAGTAAGTATACTTTTCAGTCGCAGTGTGCGGGCGTCTTTGTCCCAGAAGTGGATGAGTAGTCCCATCAGAGCCTGGGTCTCCAAATCAGACCAGCCACATGGAATTGGAAGCCTCGAGGCTTACTGCAAGTAGAGAAGGCTCCGTGCACAGGATGGAAGGATATGTCATTGACGGCGTCCACGAGGGACTGGTCCTTGGCGTTCGGTGTCTGGTCTTTTCGATGGTACTTGAATGAAGGTATCAGCGGAACTATGAAATACTCATACGAGCTGTCTTTGTCTTCGACGTATCTGTGAGATGATGAGCGCATGACTCCGGGAACGACTCGTTGCCGGGCCTCATTCTTCGATTGGTGAAACACGATAGTGGCCGACGACCGCCATATATACTCCCCTCCAGGATCCTTTACTTCCTGCTTTTGGTGGCGCCCTCTCCTGCTTCCTCGACTGGCCGGGTTGGGCCTGCTTCCTCATCGTCGACGTCCATGCGAGCTGAGGTGCGAGTGCAGGTAGGGCTGGTGTGGATAGGTTTGAGAGTTTGGGTACGAGGAGAGGGTATGTGATGTCTAGATAGACGTTCACACGAGAAGTTGACTTATAAAGCGACTTAAGAGTCCCATCACTGAAAGTCAAGATCCACTATAGACCATTATATCCCCCTTATAATGGTCATAATACCTGCAATCAGGTGAAATATGGCACATAATTATATAATGTCATACATACCTTTAAACACCTAGCCTCCTTGGCCAAATTAAATAATAACCTTACATATTTGCTGGACTACCATGCATGACATGTAAGTGAAGAAATCATCATCCTTTTCGTGTGATACAATACCATATAACTACACATCGGAAAGTCAGACGTTATGCAACGGCAACTGAAATATTTACAAGATGATTAACTAGCAAGTATTGGACATCATACATACCTTTGCACACCTAGCCTCCTTGGTCAACTTAAATAATAATTGTATACATTTGACAGATTACCAAGTATGACATTTAAGTGAAGAGATTATCATCTTTTTTGTGCGATACATGTTACAAAGTAACATCGGTCCACTGGCCCCCTATCATTTTCCCTTCATCCTCACCCTCACATGCACCCGGCTCGTCCTTCTCTATCGCTTATCCGTTGACCAGATCCTTGGGACCGTCCCAGTCCCTCGTCCCCCTCTCCTTGCACACACGTGCACACGTGCCTTCAGGCTATGACTCGTCCTGACTCATGCCACCAATGTGGCTTTCCTTATCTTTCTTATCTGATTCCGCTGACTCATGCTATACGCACATTGTATCATTTACCATTGGTTCGTTCCAACGTTTCTCGGTCTCATTCCACATTCGACCTCCACCTACTAATATGGCTAACTGGTCAGCGTACCTATACCCTTTCCATCTTCCCCTCTACCCTTACCCACAGTACGGTGACCTTGCCCTAAACCTTTCCACATAGTATAAGTAGTCGATCTCCTGTACAATAGTTTCTCTAACTTGAATCTACTCGATCTTCCCTGGAACATACTTCTCTCAGAGGCCCCCTCAGCCTCTGTCTCTAGTATCTTTTCTCTAGTGCTCTTCGCGCTAGAGTCTACATCAATTGACCCTTATTGTCCGGACATGACTGTCCGTACTTTAAGGTGACTTGAAGACATCTGTCGACAAGTCACGTGACATGCACGTCTCTAGTAACTGCCAACATGACCGTCGCCATTACTAGTCGCTACACCGGACCCTTCCGGTTACATCACGACCGCTAGCAGACGACGCCCCTCTTAGGGCTCTGCCTAGCAGATCTATTTGAGTGCGTAACAATACATTGCCTTATAACTACACTATGGAAAGTCAAATACTTAGGCAATGGTAACTGAAATATACGGAAGATAAATTATATTGCAGAATTTAGGTGCTTCAAACATAATTATCTGTATGGAGCTTGTAGCCCACATGTATCAGCGTGGTGTATGCTACCAGAGCTTGCAAGTCATGTAAATGTGTCCCTGATCACTTAGTATTGTTGCCCTTGAGACAAACCCACCCAACTTTCAATACTACAGCATTGCGCACAACTCATAGCATGAAGTCTCACATCTATCATATTTTTGTTGACTACTAGATACCAAATGAGTGACAAAGGTGGACCATTTGTCTCGATCATATGGTAGTGCAGAATGTCTGGGCATATTGTCTATCACAGGTCTTAATGTCAAATATCGCTGATGGTACTAGAATCTCACTTGGCAATGTGTTATGAAAAATTTTAATCATTCATTATGTACAATGTAAAATTACATACAGCTAGCAGTTTAACATTTAACATTAAGTACTGACCAAACTTAACTACATCTAGCGCCTGGCCAAAGTCATGGCGACCAACATTTTGTTTGCATGCTGTGGGCAATAATCAGAGACAAATTTTCTACCAAAAAACTTTCTAAAAAATGAACCCCAAATGAATCAACAAAAGATGGTGATGCCAAAACTACTCACTGATTCCACCACAGCAAAAGGTCATTGACATCTTTCGTGGCTTCTGGCGATGGATGGAGCTTGAGATAGTCCACAATATTGTCATAGAACTCTTGATGGTTAAATTTGTCGTCAATGATGTGCCAAGATCCTGTGCTCGACAATGCAAATCTTAGCTAAATCCCTAATCAGCATAGTGCACAACATTGAGTTAAATAGTCTGTACCTGAACAGACACATAGGCTATGGCTCGAGGTTGAATAGATCACATATTGAGGAGTGTTGAAACATTGTGCCAAGTGTGACACTCAGCACTGGTCTTCTTCCATACAGAACAAGCTGCCGAGTCAGCAGGTTGTTCCTCATATGTGGAAGTTGGAGAGGTGAGCATGCATTTGAATGCCTGGAGACTGCATTCAGTATGCTTCTACCAAACATGATAATTTTACCTTTATAAGTAGTTTGCCTTTAAACAAACCATTGGCAGGATTCTGGGGGTCATAGCATCCATTCTCATACAGGAATGACAGCCAGGAGCAAGTGGTGATACAGAAATCAGGATGGTAGTCTTGAATGGAGGCTCGAACACTTTGAAGACATAAGATGATTGTGGCGCAGGTCAGAAAAGAGTACTTACATGGGATTGCTCCAGTCATAATCAACTGGGCACAGGAGTCTGCCCGTCACATCATTGTAGAAACCCCAACCAGACTTGTCTTGTCTGTGAATGGTGGGATTTGGTGTGGGAGTGCATTCCATTAGCCAATTGGTGACAGCACACTTAAGACTAGCAGAGTTGTCTCCTCTGGCCCTGTCAGAGCCTTCATTCAGCTGGATGTGAGATACAATCACATTTTGTCAATGAATTGTTTTTGAGAGACTCACCTTGTTGTAGGCAAAAGCAAGAATCTCGTGCTTGGCTGACAACCATAGTAGATTATGAGCCAAGGGACACCATTCCATAAGTTTCTTGAAGGAGCGATACAGCCTATTTTCACTGAGACATGACCTGAGGACTAACCAGTGAAAGTTGTAAAGATGTACTTACTCTGGGTCATCTGAATCCATCTTGTCCGCATCTGATTCATTGACGGCACCCAGTACAATGTGCCTATTGAATTCTGCTACCAAATCTTCAATGCGCTTGGTCAGACATACGAGTCTTCAAATTGGTTGACCATAGTATGCATTCGATTCACTACTTTAATTTTTTATCAAGTTTTGCTGCAATTTTGAACACTAGATGTACCTTTTGTTCCCAGGGAGCCCATGGACTCAGAGGTCTGCATTTTCTTCCTCGAGTGCAGTGATTCATCTTTTGAGAGCAACTAGAGGGTGGATCTCATTGTTGTCTGATTCAGATGGAGACGGAGATGAGGTTGCCATTGTATGGATCAGAATACCAAGTGGGGGCTTAGGGAATAGGCATGATGGTCAATTTAGCCAAGGAAACATGGTGGAGATGAAACATGGACCTTGAGGCAGCTAACTTGTTGGGGATCCTTAGCCTGGATGTCACACAATGTGATGAATATCGGCTCTGTACATTCTTTGATGTTGCAACCCTGCATGGACGGCACATGCACCACATACATATCGGCTGAAACAGATGACAGGGTCAGTAAATTGTTAGAAGAGTTTGCTCCAAGATGATTCTGTCGATCATGTGACAGCAGTTACATAATGCCTGAAAGTCACCTTTAGTGAAGTGGAAAGCGAGGGCGATACCCCAAACATAGGTCCACATACTGTAGCCCCAACAATGCAAACTACATGACATCTATACTTACCAACTTCGAGCTTGAGACTGACCCCAATGTCTCTTATCCTTCCATCAATGACTTTCTGGTGAAACTTGACAAGGCAGAGCTACAGCATGGGTGGATCAAAATGTTTCTCTGTCTGCTCACCTCACTGGGGGTTAGGACATTAGACAACATTGAGATCATATTGCCTGAATGCCTTACTGTGTTTCATCACCTCTGTCCCCTAATAGTTATGGACTTCTTTGTCCACATCATCAGTTATCTTGATGAAGCCGGCCATTTGACACATCAGAGCTCTAGGCTGTAATATGGAAAGTAATTAGAAACAGTAGGTGAGCCCATCCAGTAGAAAGCAAACCTTTACCATTAGCAACCTATCTGCCATAGTATCCACATGCAGGAGAAAATGTCTTCAAGCAATAAGACAAGACAATTTGTCAGAATCATGCATCTAAGTCCACCAGGTCCTTGACATAATTTGTGAGGCATACTGTTAAGTGTAAGATATATTTGAGTACCATTTGTATTAAGAGGCATTGAGCAGTAGCACTTACGATTCTTGGTGTAGTTTAGTATCATGTACATGCCTCGAGCTGTAAGACTCAAAGTTGTATTCTTCATCCAACTTCATCCAACTTCATCTGCAGCTCCAGAGAACTATCATCAACGCCAATCTGGAGGGTATTAGGCAAGAATCTATTCTTGCCATCCATGACATCAATGCGATAGTTGTGCTCAAAGGCTTCATTGTCAAGACCAAAGGTCTCAATCTTCTGACGTTTGATGAAATGCACTGTCCATACCATCTTGACCATACATGAACTGGATGAGATCTCCAAGCGAGTTGTGAACAGTGCCATCATAATGTACTGTCACATCCTCCAATGCCTTGACAAGATGACACTGGATATCACCAGTCTCTGCTGTCTTGATGGCCGTATCAATAAGACCTTCTCTTCCAGCCATGGCATGGAAGAAAAACTCCTGTGGCATCAACCCTCATAGATATGAGTTCTCGACAAAGCCATGTGCCTCCAGGCTGAAATCATCCTTGGTGAAAAATATGATAAAACTAAGCACACAATTTCAGCAGCAGTCTCCCAAAAGCATGAGTGCACTTACTTTGAATGTCCAAGTAGATGCTGGTCTTTGAGCAGCTGCATGCACAAGCCTCTTTCTTGAATTCAGAGATCTCATAGGTGCAGGTCTGGCAGGAGAAACAAGGGGATGTTCAAGTTTGGACCAGGCTTGAAGCGTGCAATGATTGGGATTGCATGAGTGCTGAGCCAATTGATACTGCAGCCATGACTTGCACAGTACATCCCCAGTCAATGGATGCTATGCAGAAAGTCATGCTCAGTGAAATTTGGCATCACAAGGCAACTATGAACATCTTACCAACTGACACTATGGTCACAATGGTGTTCAAATCTATCAATACACCTCTGCTCATCATTACTATAACAGAATTACACCCAACAATGAGGGTGGTGCAATGTCAGCACTCATATTCAAGAGGTATTGACAAAAACCACGCTCACCTCTTATATTATGTGCAGAATGCACCGCTGGTGGTGGCCTCACAGCAAGTGGGGCAGTTAGGGCCTGAAGTATACATGAAGGTGTTGGTTGATACACACACTCATAAATGAATGCATTCCTGCTGTTAACACTCAAGTCCCATAAGCATCCAAAATTACCTGCAAGCAACCATAAGCACATCCCCCACAGCCCAGAACACACAACTACGTGGCATGAGCACTCACCTGGGAAATTGCAGGACCAGCCAATAGGGATGTATGTAGTAGCTCCACAAGCCATTGCTGTAACAGACATGATCATAGAAGTGGTGAGATGAATTTCGTGTTTGTAGCGAGGAGAGTCCTAAGGTTTGATGATTTATCCTATCATCGTAGGTGCCATTTGTGATGAGTCTGAGAATGTTGTTGAGTTTGTTGGAAATTTAAAGACGTAGTTGACACTAACAGGGAGGAAGAACTTATCTATCCATCATGCTGTGAGAAGATATTCATGTTAGTGCAAGTCAAGCAAAAAGAGAGGGAAGTACCTTCAGAGTTCCAGATCCTGAAGTAAATGGAGGCTTGATCCCACCAACAGCAGCAGGGTTGATAAGCAGCATGTCCTTCCACCAAAGGGGTAAATCATAGCTGCCACAGAGGGGTGCATGCATTTACTGTTGTAAAAAATCTGATATTCTCCAGATGGTACATGGCTGGAGACCATAGATGAAGCTGCGGGTGTCTTTGTTGAATGGACTTTATCTGGAGCAGTTGGTGCATTGATAGGAGGACATGTAGGATATGGCTGATGGTGGGATAAGATGATGACGAGGCATTGACAAACTGCCCAGCATTTTCTGGACATGATCACCCCCCAGTGGGGTCATGGATATGTCCTCCAAGTCCTCATGCTTTAGGCTTATACTAATGCCACTGGAAGATTCGCAAGCCATTACCAGGCCTGCATTCATACTATGGACTTGTCTCTTGATTTTGACCTTGTCAGATCTGCAGCTTTCTATGCAGAACTTTACCTTGTCATGGACGAGAACAACCACGATGCATGTCAACTTTATGCCATACTGAACTCCAAGACGTGATACGGCAGATTAACTCTCAGCACATGTTACATGATCTTTCGTTACCTCAGCTTGCATTAGCTGGTGCAGGTACAGGCACCATCACCAGTTTCATACTGCAAGTCACCCACACCTTGTGCAAAAGTTGTAATTGATCATTGTTTTCAACTAGCACACCCCTGTGGAGCTTGTAAAATGTAAAGTGCAGATGATCACTCCTAGGCCACTTTCAGCCTTTATACATGAATCCACTGCAGCAGCAGCCCTAAACTCATGCTTCAGGCCCATTTCTCACCCTGTTCCCAGTCCTATAGTCATTCTCAGGAGGCAAGTTTCCTCGAGCAGTATAGGGGTTCATTTTGTCTTGGTGCAGACCCTCCTACTGAATGTGTTAGCCACTCATATGCACATTTGTAGGATATAAAGACATACTTTGTGTACTAGCATGTCTCCAATCTACTACTTGATCAGCATTCTTCCAGAGAGACATGTTGTCACCTCCAAGTTCACCCCAGGCAGTGGGAACTTGAGATGCCAGCATGATGCGAGAGTCGCTGAGGGAATTAGACTTCAAAAATGTTTGCACTGCATCGATATCCTTGGAGATGCAAAACACAACTACTTGAAGGTTTGATGAAGCAAGAAGGATCATCACTAATTCTGGCTTAGTCTTCTGCATATGAATATGTAATCATAAGTGCATCAGTCCATGAAGATACTCCAGACCAACTGTGGAGTTCCATAACACCCAAGCATTGAGAATTTCAAGACTTGTCACTGTACTGAAGGCCTTGAAGTGGAAAGAGAGACAAATTGGGTGTACTGGAAAATTGAGGATAAACTAAGCGATAAAGATGTTAGGGGGAGGTCATTTAAGGGCCATAGCAGAGGATTTGTTGTTCCATTGAAGTCTGATGGTGGAATCCATAATGCAAGATTGGTGGTACTGCTGCACAGGGAAAGGATATCTGCGGTTGTACTCAGAAGTACATCGCCCTTGATGTACAGTGACTGCACAGCCCCTCAAGTGAAATTACTGCAGCGTTGGGACTGAATACGAAGTGAGGCAAGAAAGGAGACTGCAATGGTTTCATTTGGCAAAACGATTTTTCGAAAAAGCAGCCTTTCAGTCCTGTGACAGTAGTACAACTCAGTAACTCAGCATTTGGTGCTTCAGAATTGCTCACCAATGATGTACCCGCCATGAAACAAACAGAAGGGAGTAAGCTTGCTGTATGCAATCAATAGTGAGAATAAAAATTTCTTTCTCGAGTTCAAGGGGCAATGCTGGCACTGGCATGAGTACCAGACAATGATGGGGGAAACTAGAAGATGTCTAGCCTAAAGTTTGGGTACTCGGATCTTGAATTATCGAGCCTAACCTGTCGCATGGCTGAAGTCAGGATGATTCCGTTAGAACATTTCAGTGATTACTTACAGATGGGACACCTGACCTCTGAACTATGTTTTAGTCAAAATTATTTTCACTACACATGGGTCCAAACCCTCAGTGTTGTTGGACCAAGCAATGCAAATGCGGGGTTGAAGGAGTCTGAGTAAGTTCCAAGCATTTTAACCCTGACACTTTGATACACTGAAACCTAGGCAGATTGTATTTCTATTTCGAATCTTCATGACACACTGATTTTACACTAAACCTTACATGTTTGTATCCAGGGTAAAATTAAAGTCTGGTGTCATATCAAGAGAAGGAAAATCATGCTCCATGCAGGAATCCTGAATACAAGTGACTCACTGCACCAATGACATAGTATGGAAGCAGTACTAGTCTCAGTGTATTGGACCTTGCACAAATGTTGCTGGCAGAAGTTTTGAATGTCAGAGTTGCAGGGCAGGCCAGCAGAAATGAAGGGTCAACTAGTGGTGGACCAATATTGCTGGCACCAGTAGATGGAAAGCTTGCGACAGAGTGTCATCATCAGTTACTAGTAGTGGTCATGGGATCTGACTCACATGTGAAATTATCAGCAGGTGTTACACACCAGATGCATTTAGTTGGAGTTGATGGATCATCTAAGTGGCATCAAGTACCATGGAAGGGCTGGAGACATTTGGGTTGTTTCCCCACTTAGAACTAATAGTACTCAACGTTCAGTGTTTGACATTCAACCCTAGCCTAAGCCATTTTAATAACCGCACTTCAGTCAAAATTCAAACTTGAGTCCATCTTGATGCTATGTCATAAGTGATATGATTGCCAGCAGGGTCTCTTGGAACTTGACAACAAAATTTTGGGAGCCTGAGCACATTGGAATGCAGGGTCAGGGAGAATCCAAGAGGAACTTCTGTATCAGAGCAGGGTTAGCTGTCTTTGTGTGAGTTTGAGATGAGGAGTGAATTGAATTTAAATATGTTACTCTCCAACTTGAAGGGGGACACCAGCGAACATGTTGTCTGACACAGATTCTGAGACTAGTAATGACTCACGCTCCTCTGGCTTTAATGATGGAGCCGACACTATCCTCTAAATGAACACTGAAAGTGCAGGCAAGGATGACCATCACTCTGCGTCAAGAATCTCAACTCCACAAAGTCACAAGGACTCCTGCCCTGGCCCTGGTCAGTCACATGGGCAAGGTGGTCCGGTGTATTCCTGTGGGTGCTATATGTATGGTGAGCATGGCAGATTTGAATCACACATATTCTGGCCAAGTAACTCACAGACTGGCTAAAACAGAACATCTAGCACCCTGAGGATATGACCAGAAGGATGTCGACCACTGGAAAGCTCTGTTTGCTAACCTTGACTCAGACTTGGACTCAGAGGATTTCGAGATTTTGCTGATGAGTCCAAGTCTAAAGCGAAAGAGGTCACAGGACAACTTGAATGATATAAGTATATGTAGCTGTATCTTTCAAATTATGCACTTACCTTGATGTGGATGCTCTGTACAATTAGGGTCAGGATGTTACCAACAGGCAGAAAGAAACTTGTATACCCATCTCAGATGAGCTCAGAAAGAGATTTGAAAAACTAGCTATTGAAGTTGTGGGTGTGTGAGAAGCTGTGAGTAGACTTGAGGCAGCCATCGATAGGCAAAGCAGAGTGATGGCTGAGGTCCGCAATGCGGTTGAAAACAATGGCATGTAATGATGTGGGGCCCCTTCAGATGTACTTAATAGTAGTAGTTCATTGACAGTATGCAGGCTCTTCCAGAATAAGTCCCATTAATGATAGTGTTGGCGGAATGAGGTGGAAAGGTTTGATTTGGAGTGGGTGAATTCAAATGATTGGGAAGAAGTGGAGATGGCTGCTTGAAAGTTTGTGAGATACTGTCTTTGTGAAGTGATACAGAATCAATGTACCTTGGCTCTGTGAATAGATTATAAGAAGTGTGGGACAAGTAATGCACACAATGCAGATGAATTATCTGTTGTGCCAGAAGAAAGGATGAAGCTCGATGTCAACAAATGAGTGTATGAGGAAGTTGAAGATGCAGAGACATAGTCTCCTGATGATTTAGGTGTAGGTGGAGGGTGGGCACCAGTTGACGATGGATGGGCGAGAACTGCAAATCATACAGGATCATCCTTCCTGTGATTGAATAGTTGATGACTTGCTGGAGGGTCTCTCTGATGAGAAGTAGGGGTGTTGTGGGGCAGGGATGAACTACTTGTTGCATCGGAAAAGGCTGAGTTGTGCATCTCATTGGAATGCAATCTGTGTTGGGATTGAATAATTTGCCCTGCTGGGTCTGCTTTATGTAGTGGTGGCAGTGGGGGGTAGATATCTTGAGGCACCATGAGAAATCTTCTGGGTTTGCCTCTGAGCAGGGTACAACATGAGGTGTGAGAATAGTCTTACATGGAGATGTTGCTGCAGGAGAGTGGTGGGAAGGAACAGGTGGCAGATTAGGATTTGAAAGTTGCAGACAAGATAAAGGCATTTGTGGGGATGACTTGAACTAGATAAACAAAATAACATATTTAGTCAAAAGAAAAATACATACACAGTATTTCTTCTCTAGGGGGCAACCATGTGCTCTGCAAAATCAGTTGGCTGAGTGGGATCATGGTCCCTTGGCCTCCTTGAAAGCTTTGGCTCATCCATGACCTGTAGCAGCTCAAAAAGATGAAAGTGCTGCTACTTGCTGGAGGGTTGTGATATACAGCTCTGGGATGACTGCAAGATGTGAGTGGGTCAATGCAAGAGCAAACACTGTGGGCATACCATTCCTTGTCCCAGTGGAACAGGCTAGACTTGTCACTTTCTGGAAGGGACATACTGGATTTCATTGCATGTGCCAGCCTCTTTTGGATGCTCTCTTGGTCTTTCGGAATTTTCGTCATATCATTCACACTGCACAGGGCATCAACACTGAGTACTGATTTAAGTCATTACATGGTGAGTCTATATACAATGATTCACATGCCATGGTTTCCAATAGTGTTTGTTACAATCACGTTACTTGTTACCTTTCTTTCCTCTTTTTGCTGTACTACTACAACCATCTTCCATCCCGATTTGCTTACTACGTTTTCCCTTTCGAGCAAGTGCTCTACTCTTCTTTCCCACTCTCTTCTTGGTCCGTGCGCATATATGACTCCTATTTAAGCACGTATATTATTACTTAGAAACTTCACTTCAATCTTACTAGGTTTTACCTGGAACTTCCTTCGCTTAAGACCCCCAATCTTAAGTCGTCAGAAACTGATCTCTTAGTCAAAGCACTCCTTCGTCTAAGTCTAAAGAACTCTTTCTTATTTGAAAGACCACACGAATCTCAGCAACTAGACGGCTCTGTTGAGCCTTTGCTGTTAGAACTATCCTAGTTCGTAACAAAAGATTGAAGTCCAGAAACCAGGCGCGTATATCCATACGAGCCTAACCAGAACCACCAGAAACCAGAACAAGAAGACAAGCTGACGTCGTTGACACCGCGACTCCAGGCACTATCCCTTGGAACCCAGATACCACCATTGAACATGTCTTCCACGAAGCATTTTGAATTCAAGATCAATCACCCGCCCGTCTTCGATGGCAACAGAGATAAATCGAAATCTTTTTTGCTGTCCTGTAATGCCTACATGGACATCAACGAAGAAATCTATAAGACAGACACCCAGAAGATCATCTTCATCACTTCCTTTATGAACGAGGGAAACGCCAGATCCTGGAAGGAAGAATTCCTAGAAGACGCCCAGACGGTTACCTCCGCCAGACAAAGGAAGGGATATGGAACCATGAAAGAATTCAAGGAAAGCTTTGATAAAGCTTTCGGGCCGGTTGACCCAGCCGGTATGGCACTAGCAAAGCTCCTTGAACTGAAACAAGGACCAGAAGGACTTCAGATGTATATCGCTGATTTCCAAAGATTGCTTGCCCAAGCAAAAATCAAAGAAGAGCACATGAAGATCTACCACTTCGAAAATGGTCTTAACGACAGACTATTGACAAAGATGTACAACGCTGGAGGAGTACCCAAGAACCTCGACGATTTCATCACGGCAATCGTTGACTTGGACAACTGCTATACCAGACTCCAAGCGCGAAGGGGAAGAATTCCTCAAAGACAAATCACCAAATGAAACACACGTGGTGATCAGAGATTCGTCCCCGCCAGGGACAGGGATGCCATGATAATTGATAGGCTGACTGATGAAGCAAAAGCAGAATACATGCGTGTAGGCAAGTGTTTCAACTGCCACCAGATCAGGCATCGAGCACGAGAATGCCCGAAGAAGAAAACCCAGAAACCTGCGATCAGAAGAGTGAAAGAAGAAGAAGAAGAAGAGGCTAGAAGGATTGCTGAGGATTTTTAAACAGGAGAACTACGTTGATGGTAGTATCTCCGGAAGAACATGTACAACTAATACGAGCGGTTGGAGAAAGAAAAGAACTTTGTGTCCCCATAACCCTCATATCCAGGAAACAGAAAAATGTCGAAACCACAGCAGTCATTGACTCCGGAGCTGCGGGAACCTATATCTCCGAAGACTTCGTAAAGAAGCACAACATTAGAACCAAGAAACTCGAGAAACCTTTCCATATACGAACAGCGGATGGGAGTTATTTCTCTAGCGGACCGGTGGAACGGTACTGCGTACTCATCGTCAAAATCGACCAGAGACTCATGGTCGGAAAATTCAACATCACCCGACTAGGAAAGAAGGATCAAATCCTTCTTGGGATCCCTTGGTTATGGGCCATGAACCCCATTATCGACTGGACAAAACAAACCGTGTCTCTCCCTCGCACCCCTAAATCTGATGTCATCAAACGATATGTACGAAAAAACCCAAAGAAAACCTCATCCAAGGAAGAGCCCACAACCCAGGAGTTCAACACAAAAGAGGATGTGTGGAGCACATCACCAGCCTCTCTTGCTGAACTCACGGACGAAGGAGGGTACCTTCGGCAAGTCAAAGAAGTACAGAAGTACAGCAATAAGGCACAAGAATTTGCCTCCGAGGAAAAGGAGAAAAAGAGAAAGACGTTCGAAGAACTGGTACCGGCCTACCTCCACGACTTTTCCGACGTATTTGCAAAAGATGGACTAAAAGAACTTCCCCCGGAGAGACCCGGTATCGACCATCACATAGAAACAAAACCCGGTTTTTCCCCAAAGACGTCTAAAATCTACCCACTCTCTCATAACGAATGAATCGCCGTCAAAAAATTCATTGAAGAAAACCTTGCTAAGGGATTTATCGTTAAATCAAAATCCCCACAAGCAAGTGGATTTTTCTTTGTTGGAAAGAAAAGCGGAGAATTAAGGCCTTGCCAAGACTATCGGTTCCTGAATGACCAGACTATCAAAAACGCTTATCCCCTCCCTCTTCCCTCCTCGTTGGTCGAACGGCTATACGGTGCAAAGATCTTCACCAAAATAGACATCCGGTCCGGATACAATAACATTCGCATCCATCCTGACGACAGGTGGAAGGCAGCGTTTATCACTGAAGAAGGACTCTTTGAACCCATGGTCATGTTCTTCGGCCTATGTAATTCCCCGGCAACATTTCAGGTGTACATGAACGATACTTTCCAAACCGAACTCAATGAAGGGTGGCTCGTCATCTACATGGATGATCTACTCATCTTTTCCGTATCACCCGAAGAACATCGGAAGCGGACTCGCACTGTTTTAGACAGACTGCGACAAGAAAAATTATTCGTCAAACCAGAAAAATGTACGTTCGATGCCGATGAAGTGGAATACCTCAGTATGATCATCCGCCCTGGGAGCGTGGAAATGGACAAAGGAAAAACTGCTGGAATCCTGGAATGGCCTACTCCAAAAACGGTTAAGGAAGTCAGATCCTTTTTGGGTTTCTGCAACTTTTATCGGACATTCATCTCTCATTACTCCAATATTGCCCGACCCTTGATTGACCTTACAAAAAAGGATACCCCGTTTTCTTGGACCCCACTTTGCGAAACTACCTTCCAAAAGTTGAAAAACTGCTTCACCTCTCACCCAGTACTCCAGAACCCTGATCCTCTCCGGCAATTCGCTATCGCCACAGATGCCTCTCTTGTAGCATCTGGAGCGGTTCTTTTGCAGACCGACAATAACGGCATCTACCATCCTTGTGCCTACCTCTCGCAGTCATTCACCCCACCGGAACGCAATTACCCCATCCATGACCGAGAACTCCTTGCTATCATCCGTGCTCTCACCCATTGGAGACACTACCTAGAAGGACACCCCTCTCCAGTGATCGTCTTCACTGACCACATGAATCTGCTCTATTTCCGAAAAGCAGAATGATTGTCTAGACGACAAGCACGATGGCAACTCCTTCTCTCCTCCTATGACTTAGAACTGCACCACGTCCCTGGCACCAAACTGGTCGTCCCTGACGCCCTTTCACGTAGACCCGATCATGGGGATGGAGCTGATGATAACGCTGACTCCATCCTCCTCCCCGACTCCTGGTTTGTGCAAATGATTGATGATGATCTTTGTACGGCGATTGCCTCCCCCGATCCCCTACTTGATCCTGTCTTCTCTGCTGCACAGGATGCTCTAAACGGCCTTTGCCTCCCACCAATGAAATCCTCCCTCTCCGATTGGCATATCAATGACGGTGTTTTATCCTACAAAGGCTGCGCCTACATCCCTCCATCATGCCGATCACAGATGCTTCAGAAGCATCACGATCATCCTTCTGCCGGGCACCCAGGGCGTTTTAAAACGGAGGAACTAGTGAAACGCGAAGCGTGGTGGCCAGGAATGGGTACCTATATCAGGAACTATGTTGATGGTTGTGCCCTCTGCCAGCAGATGAAGGCAGATACACACCCCATCAACCCCCCTCTGACCCCTATCGCAACCACTGCCACACGACCATTTTCACAGATCTCCGTCGATCTTATCATGGATCTCCCCGTTTCTTCCGGCTTTGACAGTATCATGGTCGTGGTAGACCACAGTCTTAGTAAGGGGGTGATTATCATTCCATGCCATAAAACAATCTCTTCTGAAGGGGTAGCCAAACTCTTCCTGAAACACGTTTTCAAACGATTCGGTCTCCATGACAAAATTATCTCCGATTGAGGACCCCAGTTTCTATCCAAGTTCTCCACCGAACTGGCAAGACTTCTCGACTACACACTCGCACCGTCTACCGCCTATCATCCCCAAACAGACGGACAAACCGAACGATTGAATCAAGAATTAGAAACGTACCTCAGAATGTATTGCCAGAATAACCCATCCGAATGGGTAGAACATCTACCAATGGCTGAATTCGTCCATAACCACTGAAAACACTCCGCCAAGGACGCCTCCCCATTCTTTATAATGATGGGATACGAACCAAGAGGTCTCCCCTACATCATCCCTGAATCCCACGTTCCAGCTGCGGAAGAATGCGTAAAAACCTTACAAAAAATCAGAGAAGAAGCCATATCTTGTCATAACATCGCTATGCAACGGATGGCAGAAAGATCCTATGGCCAGAAGTATCAGCCATGGAAGGTAGGAGATAAGGTCTGGTTATCTGCCACTAACCTCCGGATAAAGCTACCTTCTCGGAAGCTCGCCCTGAAAAGATATGGACCCTTCCCTATCACCACCATGCTATCCCCGATCACTTTCACACTCCAACTACCTCCGCAATGGAAGATCCACCCCACTTTCCATGCGTCTCAGCTATCGTCCTATCGTGAAAATGAGACACACGGTCTGAACTTCCCTGAACCACCTCCTGACATGCTAGAAGAAGAAGAAGAATACGAGATAGAAGCCATTCTCGCCCATAAAGGCACAGCCAAGCGAAGAAGGTACTTAGTATCCTGGAAAGGGTACTCCTCCGCTAGCAACGAGTGGATACCCGAAGAAAACCTGGAGAATGCCAAGGAAACGCTTAGAGCCTATAAAGCCAGAAACTCGCTTTGAGATTACCCAGTACATTGACGATATCCTCACTACCCAGATCCAACTTTTACAACCAGAATGCCCTTCCCCACATCGACCTACACCCTTCCTTACCAGTCCACCTTCGCCGATCCCCCCACAAACAACAACGATGACATCTACGAGTCCTTCATCACCCAGGCTGAGGACCTCACCCTCCTTGAATCTGCCATCCTCTGCCCAGGACATGCCATTGAACTCACCCGCGTCCTCCTTGAACGAGACGCGCATGCCATCAACCTCCTCATTAATATCATCAGAGCCACAGAGCTTATCGAACGGGTCTCTCGTCTTGTTGAAGACGACACAGTTCGTCACAGCCTTATGCACATGCAGAGGCGCATACGCAACTTTGCTTTGCGTCTTATTCCTGAGGAAGTTAAAGATGACATTAGAACGGTCATCCATATCGTCGCTGAGCGAACAGTGGGGATTGCTCACCCGCCTTCTCCTTCAAGACCCGACTCCGCAGAAGGAGTCCCTCCTCCCTCTTATCAAGACGCTGCACGTCATTTGCCCACTAATGCTCCTAATGAGCTACTGGCTGCAGTCAATAATCTTACGCAGACAACTGAGGCAATCATTGCCTCACTTAGAGAAGAAAGACAGTCGCAGGAACGACTGAACGAGGAACGCCTTGCAATCCCCATTCCTCCTCCCTCCGAAACCGTCGAACACCCCCCTCATCTCTATTCCACCTTCTCCGCCACCCACGAAGAAATAACAGCGAACCCGAACAATCAGCATCTCTCGTACTACGAGGAACAGGACCTCGCTAATGCACTAGCTGTGCTTCACATACACCCGCCACTAGTTATCCCGACTTCTCTTTCTTCTCATTCTTTCACGGATGGAATTGTGCCCGTACAGGCATTGGGAGGAACCCAGCCTGCCACTCCAGCTGAGCTAATCGTGGAGGCAGAACAAGGCACTAAGAATCAGCCCATGCAAAAAGCCAAGAACCTCAGAAAAAGAACGCAAGGCGCTAGAAATGATAAAGGGAAGAAGCGCTCGACAAGCGCAGACGAAGCACTAAGCCCGAAACCAGCCCCTTCTCCACTCTGTGCATCGTCCTCTAACCCAGATGAAAATCGCGTATGCAGGTACTGCAAAACGCTTGGACATAGGCAAGTCCACTGCCCGGACTATTACTGCCGAGTTTGCCGGGAGCTGTCCCCTGGACATCTTTCATTTTATTGCCCTCGCTATGACGGTCAATCGCCAACTACGCTCACTTGGAAGGACGAGGGATTCTACTGAGAGCTAGCGCTTTGGGAGAACGCCAAAGACGAGGCCTACTTAGCGCAGTGCCAGGAAGAAGAGGCGCTCTACCAGATTGAGCGGATGAGAAGTGGTCCAGTAGATGACGATTTGGACTATGTCGATGACCCTATTTACTGGGCTAACCAGGATGACTAAATTCGGTGACTTTAGCCCTAGTAAGGGGGTAATGTTACAATCATGTTACTTGTTACCTTTCTTTCCTCTTTTTGCTGTACTACTACAACCATCTTCCATCCCGATTTGCTTACTACGTTTTCCCTTTTGAGCAAGTGCTCTACTCTTCTTTCCCACTCTCTTCTTAGTCCGTGCGCATATATGACTCCTATTTAAGCACGTGTATTATTACTTAGAAACTTCACTTCAATCTTACTAGGTTTTACCTGGAACTTCCTTCGCTTAAGACCCCCAATCTTAAGTCGTCAGAAACTGATCTCTTAGTCAAAGCACTCCTTCGTCTAAGTCTAAAGAACTCTTTCTTATTTGAAAGACCACACGAATCTCAGCAACTAGACGGCTCTGTTGAGCCTTTGCTGTTAGAACTATCCTAGTTCGTAACAGTGTTACAGATTTCAAGAAGAACTGAGTTCTGCCTGTTGAAGATTGCTTCTATCTTGCTCATAGCATTATGCATTCCCGCAACTTCCTGCATGACCCCCTCCAGCAATTCCTCTTCACACAACATGAGATTTCTTCTGATCCTCCTACATTTCTTGGGTGGAAGTTCAATGATAGGTAATGATGTTGCTCACCTATTACTCATGTCATGGCCAAAGATGCGTGGAGTCTGCATGTGGTGGTAAGTGCATCAGCAGAAAAAATGGCCTGTACACACTCACATTGTCATCTCCAGAAATTTTCCACTTTCTATGAGATTCACCAGTGCCTTCAAGACCACCATCTTGGCCCCTTGTAGGTTGTTTGAACTTTTTGAGCACATGAATCAGGTGCTTATGGCATTGACAGGAATACACATGGGGCCCTGGCCCATGGTCACAATGCATAGTGCATCTCCAAAGACATTCTGGAGTAGAACTTCTTGAGTGATTCTTGAGCAAATTGGCATTTGCTGAGATGGTCTCAATCCCATCATTGAAGTTGCTGGAGTGGAAGCCATTGTCAAGGGTATAGTTGGACGACATCTTTTTTGCTTACTCCATCAAGCATGAGGCTTTTAACCATGTTATATCTTCAGAGCTTAATCTGGCCTGTGTTTTATTACATAAATTATTATTGACCCTGCATTGTAATTTACCAAGTTCTGATCTTGCAAATGAGTTCGGCGGGGTCTGAAACCCCTCACTTCAAAGTGATCCCTCTATCACATCCACAGTGCATAGTATGAAGAGGCAATGAAACTCATTTGTATTCTCAAGGATCTCACAGCTTTTCTACTTATAATTTGTTAGCATGAACCTCAAATGTGGAGGGGAATGCAACCAATTGTTCTCAGTACCTAGAAGCCTGACTCATCACCATCAGACCTGCAAACATTGGCAGAGGCAACTGGCTCTGCAGTCACAACATTTCAAATGCATCTCTGCGTCCCTACAAGATTCGCAAGTGCCTCCTGCAAAGAAGATGAAATTTAGTGCTCAAGTAGTAAGTGCATTTACCACACACTGTACCCCAGACTCCACTCATTTAAATGTTAGCCAACCTCTGCCTCAGAATCTCCACCTATGCCTATAAACATTGCAACATCTGAATCTTCCAATATTCCTGCATCTCTGCCCAGCATCAATGATTCAGCAGTGGCCTTGTCTAGCACCTCTGCACCTGACATTGTACAGGAGGAGCAGCCAGAGAATCAAGCTGGTAGTCCCCCTCAAACGCATCGCCTACCCTTACGGTTCAGGGATGAACTTCCAGTCCCACCACCTGCCATTCCAGCACCAGCTTCGATGAACATTGTGCACCAGGTGGTTCTTTGTGTATTTGATTCCTTTCACACATCTCTCAATCAATTTGGAATTGGATGGGAGTATCATCACTGACCATCATATGACCCAGATGCTTTCATCTCCATTGAGCAGCTATCCAATATCATGTCCAATCTCCCTTCCCTTAATGAACAGGATTCCACTGATCATTCCAGGATCCCAGAAGTTCCTTCACAATCACCCCCTTGGCTGTGGAGGAGTATGAGCATCTGGCACTTGATGTCTTGGAAGATGACCAGTAATAGTGGTCTTACATCTGAATCTCAGTTAACTCATCTCGTTCGCGAAGTGCTGAAGGCAAAGGATTTCAGTCTCGACGATGTGCCTGATGATTTCAATGCTCACACCGAAATGATGCGCTTTGATGTCTCTAAAGCAACACTGGACACTAATGGTATATTTCAAAGAGATAGCTGGAGGGAATCAGTAGCAGAAATACTAGTCCCAACTAGGGAGAGAAATACAGCTGGTAACAGGCAACTATTTACTGTCCCAGGTTTCCATTACTGGCCACTCGTAGCTGTTATTTGTGCAGCCTTCTCAGAGGCATCATTGCACTGGTTTCACCTCACTTCATTCAAACAATTTTGGAAATCACCATTAACTGGACAAGAACAACGCTTATATGATGAGCTTTATACTTCAGATGCCTGGAATAAGGCCCACGATGAGCTGCATGAGCAAAAGAGGGACAATGGGTGTCAGCTGGAGTGGGTAATTGCTGGACTCATGTTCTGGTCTGATGCAACACACTTGGCTCAGTTTGGCAATGCTTCTGCATGGCCAGTCTATCTTTTTTTTGGAAACCAATCGAAATATGTCTGTGCCTGTCCGACCACCAATGCCTGTCACCCTATCGCATTTATCCCTTCTGTAAGTTTACATCCTTCCCATCGGACAATCAGCGAATATGCTAACATGATTTGTCTCTAGCTACCAGAATCTATTGTAGGTTTCATTGGCAAGTATGTCAAGATGAAGAGCATCAGCGACATCCTCACACATTGCAAATGGGAATTGTTCCATGCACTTTGGCGCATCCTATTAGATGATGAGTTCCTAGATGCGTATAGGAATGGGATTGTGATCAAATGCCACAATGGCATATCTCTATGAGTCTTTCCGAGAATTTTTACTTATTTGGCAGATTACCCAGAGAAGTGAGCTAATTTACTGCATCAACTTCCACACTAACTGATGACCTTCAAACAGAGTCCTTATTGCTACTATTCATGACAAAGAAGTTTGCCCATGTCCCTGGTGTTTTCTGCCAACATCATGCTTTGATCAGCTTGGTCTCAAAGCTGACATATTGGCATGCATCAAGAGTGTGTGCTTATACCTCAGAGATAAGGTCTTTGCAGCACGTGAGGCTCTATACAAACTAGGTACTCTAATCAAAGGTACTGCAGCCGAGCATCTTCTGAAGGTGTTCTCATTGGTGCCAACTTTGGTAAGTGCATTTAGCTGCAGACCTTTTTGAATAACTTGAGCATATTTTGCATTTAGAATACCTTCAATGAGCGACTTGGAAATCTAGGCCTTGATTTCTTTCCTATGCTTGTGGTCAATCTCCTTCATGAATTTGAGCTCGGAGTGTTCAAATACGTCTTCAAGCATCTTATAAGGCTTCTTTATGCCATTAATCATAAATCAGTAGCTTTACTGAATGAATGGTATGTATTCATTAGCACAGCAGCCTCAATTGATGCTGATGATCCTTCAATGTCAAGTTTTCACTCAATTCTGTCATTTGGAAAGGGTGCCATTCAATGTTTCCCTTCAAATGTATCCAATGTGAAACAAAGAGCTGCATGACATTTTGAGGATGTCTTACAGGCGAGTTTGATCCTTGCTGCAGTGTTGTTCTTGAATCTGATTGTTGTTCAGTATGCGATCCCTGCATTTGAGGGTCTATTCCTGAACTCACATAATGAAGTTGTCTGTATTCTCCTCTTTTGTCTGGCTAAATGGCACACTCTTGCAAAGCTTCAAATTCACACAGGCAACTCCCTTGATCTACTTAGTCAAGCTACTAGATGTCTAGGACAGCAGCTTCAAAAGTTTCAGGATTCCACATGCTCAGCATTTTGGACTATGGAGCTCCCAGGGGAAATTGCTGCCCATCAGAAGAATATTTTTAATCTCAACTCAGCAGGTGCAGGAACAGGGCCATCTGGAGCGCATCCCAAGGCTTTCAATATGCAAACTTACAAGTTACATGCACTTGGTGACTATATAAGCTCTATCAAAATGTTTGGAACCACTGACTTGTACACTACCCAAATAGTATGTATTCACCTTCATCAAGTGGCAAGTAAACAGCTTAATCCTTTGAGTTTCCAGGGTGAGCTTGCACATCAGCTTTTGAAAAGGTTCTACCAGAGTACAAATAAACAAGACCCTCCAAAACAGTTAGTGAAGCAAGAATGGAGGCACACTCATATCAGACATCTGCGAGAATCTGGCAATACTAAAGATAATCAATCTGCTGGAAGCCCACTACTGCTGGAAGCTCACCATTGTTTATCAAGTTATCCGGGTATCATCATCAATTTAGCTTGTTTTCTTGAAGAGCATCGAGGTGACCCAGCTGTTGTAGTAAGTTATATTTGTGTATGACTGTTCTAACACATTCAATAATGTTACCTGATAGAACTTCATACCAAAAATTAAAGACCATATTCTTTCTCACTTGCTGGGTTTAGAATATGATGGCAACAAATGAGAATTTACAGACATCAAGCGAAATGATGTGTGTTTCATCAACAATCTGAATGGTGTTTTCCAACCTAAGCACTTCCAAATCAACTACACAATGTATGATGTCTGTAGGGATCAAGACATGCTCAAACCTGGAAATGGCTCTACAGTGATGATGTTGTCAAGAGAAAGCAGTGCGAGCGCTCACCCTTTTTGGTATGCACGGGTGTTGGGTGCATTTTCTATTAACATTCTTCATGTTGGCCCCAACGCTCATAACCGTTTGCCTCAGTACATGGAGGTCTTGTGGGTGCAATGGTTCGGCGTTGTGCCACAGTACCACTGGGGCTTCCAAGAAGGCTGCCTCCCAAAGATTGGATTCATTCCCAACTCACCTGCTGCCTTTGGGTTTCTTGACCCATCGCTAGTGATCAGGGCATGCCACCTTATCCCTGCTTTCGCTGATCATCATACAAATGACCTTCTCAGGCAAAGTCCCTCTGCTGCAAGACTGCCTGGAGAGGTCGATGACTGGGCTTTGTTTTATGTTAACATGTGAGCTTTATCTCATCTCATACTTACATCACCGTAACTCATGCAGTTTCACCAATAGAGACATGTTTTGCCATTTTGCAGGCATAGGCGTTGGTCATCAAGTTCAGTATGACTTGTTGAATATCATCCAACATGATCACACAGTAGGGGGCAGAAGTACTGGTGTCAGTCACAAAGACATTTTGGATGATGAGGACCCCAAAGCCCATGCTAATGTTGACTTCAGAGATGAAAGCTGGCAATGCGATAGAGATTTAGATGACAATGTCAGCCAGGATGATGCAGACAAAGATGAGGATATTTCTGAAGATTGCGACAGTGATATAGATGACTTAGATGACTTAGATGACTTAGATGACTTTGGGAGTGACTCTGAGGATGAGGGGTCTGCATTCAAATTTTGATAGTGAAGAACCTTTTTGTAGTGAACTTTAATCAATAAAAACCAATTAGTTGTTCATTTAACTGAACCTGCATGGTAGTTGTGAGCAGCGATTGACATAATGAACTGGTGGACAATGCTGCAGGTGAGCAAGGAAGGTGCACTAAAGGTGGGAAATTTCTTGTTAGGTAATCATGTTGTTTCTTGGTCACTCCATGCTGCTCCAGGCCATGATGCACTCTTAGTGCCATGTGTCAAGTAAGTACCCATTGTTTGAAACAGGCCATTCAAAATGTTCACTACTTTGATTATTCTCATACTGCAATGCATGACAGATTTATCTAGCAATCATCAGTCATGTATCAGCTTGTTAATTAACTGGTACATGACGTTGCAACACTATTTGATATCCAACCCCAAGCCATAGCTTATGTGTCTGTTCAGGTTTAGACTACTTAATTCAAAGTATGCATTGTCAAGCTCAGGATCTTGGCACATTGTTGATGACGTGAATTCAACAATCAAGAATTTCATGATAATATAGTCGACCATCTGAAACTTCCTCCAACACCCAAAGCAGTGAAAGAAGTGGATGATATCTTGCTTTGGTGGAATAGGCGAGTAGCCTTGGCATCTTTACACTGCCTTCTGTTGATACATTGATATGGTGGGATTTCATTATCTAGAAAAGCTGAAAACATGTTTCTGACTATTGCCCACAGCAGGCAAACAACATGTCTATTAACATGTCTATTGCCATGACTTTGTCCAAACAATGTTTCCCATAGCTTAGTTGGGTTGATGCCCATCCTTCTCAAGGACATCACCTTCATGGCATTATGAGGCTTAGGCTGAAGTGAACTTCTCTCACCTGGAGATCATGGATATCAACTTCATTGAAAAGCTGGTTATTGACTACATGACTTAAACTGTGGTGAGTCAATGATCATTAAAATTCACTCCATTCAAGTGTGTCGTTCACTGATACAATGGAAGATCTGCCAATTCTTCAACTAGTCATACATGTGCAGGCAGCCCCAGTAAAGTCTGTTTGAACAACATTATAGCATGAGTGGTGGTGTTAAGTGGTGGTGTTACATCATGTATAGTAAGTGTGTCCAATATGTGCAATCGCTAAACCTCATTCTCAGCCTGTTCATGCATATGGCTGAACATTCGTAAGTCCATGCAGGATTTTATAGTCACCAGCTCACCTGGAAGTGCTAATGTGCACCTCTCAATCCCAGCAGATATTCCAACTCCTGCATCTCCAGCTCAAACATCTGGTGTTCCCTAGCAACCCAGAGTATCATCATGGTGCATGCTTCTTCGGACCAGGCCGGAGGAAGAGGATATGGCTGAAATGGTAGGTGGGGGTTGTAGATTTGTTGGTGCATGCGGATTCGTGCAGTGTCCCATCTAACATACAACATTTCCTTCAGATATGTTGGAATTTTTATTGCTGATTGAGTCATTACTTATGAGTTGCCTTTTGCTCAATGTGAACATCATGTTGTGAGGCCTTGGTGTGACTTGCAGAAGGTGCTTGGGGATCTGTCAAATGTTAGTGAGTATTAATTAGAACATTCCCCACATACCTGGTGACCTTGGTTTCTGTGTCTGTCCCCATCTTGATTTCTGACTTCATTAGTATTAGTGTTGTTGTTCATGATAGTACTAGAGCTACTGGTGGATACAAAATTGAATCAAGAACGAACTAATGCTTACTTTCATCATTCGAATTATTGCGTATCATAGACATGTCCCAATTTGGACAAGTATATTTTGCTGGCATTTTCCGGAATGACGACACCTTATGTCATGTTAGATTTCACACAACCTTGCATTACAGAACATTAGACTTTCCATCATAGGTAGACATCACGCATCTCATTTACACCCTTATACATCCCCAATCCCAACCATGACATCCATATCAATATCAGCATCTTACTTTATCCATTAATCCTACCTATGTTCTTCCTGCACATTTTTATTCCTCACATTTAACTCAGCATCAACCCACATCACAGTCTCAAGGCACTCTTTTGCCCCCACATTCTTCATTCACCTACTTCTACAATGATGAGACAGTTGTCTTCTTTCTATGCACAATTGTCATCTACACCTTCAACTTCTATGGCAACCACATTGACCTCCACTGCTGCTGCTCCTGTACAACCACCGATGGTAAACATCTGGGTTTGAAAGGATAGTTTCATTACTACCAGGAACATAAGTGATTTCAAAGTCGAATTCACTGAGTGCTTCTAACCAGCATGCCTGTCTAGGAGACAGCTTGGTCTGGGTGGAGATCTACTCCAAGCCTTTGTGGTTCATATATATCTGAAACTTGAACCCTATCAGTAAGTGTCAGAACTGTTTTAATGATTTGACTATTGCTAATAACTTCTGTTCATGAACAGGGTAATTTTGCTGATGAGTATAAGTCTATAGCTCTTCTGCTAACATTGTGATGCATCTTAATGCACACCTTGACTAGGTTGAAGGCACATTGGTCAGTTAGGGTCCATGTCCACTGAGTTGTCTGAGCAGCCACCTTGCAGAGGTGCTGCATGTCAACATGCACTCTGGAGCATCCAGAAGCCAAGTACCCTACTAAACCAATGAATTGCATCAAGAGTTCTTTAGAAGTAGGTGTCTTCCAGTTGACAACCTTATCCACCTTGTGTGGGTTGAGGTGGATTCCTGCATTGTCAATTACATGTCCTAGGATGTGTAGCTTATCCTTGAAGAACTGGAGCTTATGTTCTTCTAGGTAAAAGTTGTTCTCTCTTAGTGTATCAATGACAATCTTAACATGCCTGACATGTTCCTCAGGGCTATCAGAGTATATCACTATATCATCCAAGTAGACGTCCATGAACACCCCAATATGGGCACCAAATATGTGGTTCATAAAAGACTGGTACATGGCACCAGCATTACAGTCCCCAATTTGCATAATGTGACTAATCATGGTACCATCAAGGGTTGCAAACAGGCTCTTAGGCATATCCTCTGGGATGATCTAGATGGACTCATAGGCATCCTTGCTATCTAGCAAGGATCAGTAGGAGTGCGACAATACATTACAAAGGATCATATCTATATTAGGTAACAGGGATGCAAGCTTTCTGGTGTTTTTGTTTCACTGACGTGTATCTAGGACCATTATAGAGACTAATATCTCTATGGGCTTACAGAGGTCTAAATTCCTAATGTCTTTATTACTTCCTAATATAGTGTGACTCATATCTCACTCAGAATGCTCAAGCACTTTGTCAGCCACTCATGTGCACTAGTGCTTAGGCTGCGCATCCTCAGTTCTGTCACTCATCCTCCATCCATCCATCCCATGTCCGTTCAGTTCGCTGGTGTGTATTTCTATCATATTTTTATTAGTTCTGACATATCTCCAGCACTTATGACCATATCTTGTATGTTTTTCCATTATGGACCCTTATTATATATTATTCCATATCTACTTTGCTTCTCAGTTTGCTTTAGCGCTTGATAGCGCTTAACGTTACTTAGTATATATACACATACTTAAACTGTATCATGATTATCTTTCTGCCTGCACATCATTGGACTCTAAGTCTAAAAGGTTCTCTCTCATAAATTTAAAGTGTCCAAGTATGATACAAGCACTGCCGCTGTACATTACTAGAAACTCTGCTAAATTAGTTTTCTGACTTATCAAGAGTCGCTGAGTTCCACTACCTGCATGCATGCACCACTTCTGCTTAGTATGTGCTTCTGTTATAAGTTGTGCATTATCACTTGTCATCGGCTATCATCGCTCATTAGTGCTTCATGTTACCTTCACTCATTAGCGCTTTGCTTATTGTCACATGCCTTACCAGGCTTGACCAGGTGCCTGGTCCAGTGTTTCCCTCCATTTATACACTTGGAGGAACCTTCTCAGTAGCAATCCCCTTGGGCTGACATATATCTTACTCATTGAGGACTACTTGAGTATATCTCATACCACTCATATCTCCCTACTTTTCATTCCTCTTCTACACTGTACATAACTTTAGCAACACATCTTTAGTAGTCTTCTTCATCATGATCTTAGGACAGTGTTTGTCCTACTGAAGAATTTCCATTGACCAGTATGGACATAGTCATCATATTTCGCCTGCCAGAGTGGATGCAGGGCATCCAGGCACCTGGACTGTCTCTAGGCATATACTTGGTCATCATTGATTAGGGAAATCATATGATTGATCACACATAAGGGAGGTAAGGGGGTCTCAATTGCATTCTTACATATATCTTTAGCATATTCATGCAGCTCCCTACAGTATGACTCAATTAGGTCCACTTCAGGACTAGAACATTTAAGTTCCAAGACCTGTATTTGTGCTCCACATATAGGTAGGAGCTCTAGACTTCTCACTTTGATTTCAGGAGGATTAAATCCAAGTAGGACTTGATGCTAGAATAAGAATGGCATCCCTAAGATGATGTCGTATGCTTCAAGGTTTGCGATATCAAAGGTGTGTAGTCCAGATATATCTTGGTATATGAGACTAATGGTGGTATTAACTTTAACCACACTTTATGAGCTGGACACAGCTAACTGAAGGGGTATGGGCTTTTCTAGTAAGTCATATTTCAGTTTTAGCTGGTCCACTAATGTACTTGACACAAAGTCCATAAGTGATCCAGAATCCAGTAGTGCCCTGCATGGACAACCCTTAATCTGTACCATCACCATAAGTGTTCATGGTAATATCCACAAAGAGCCTTTCAGCTAAGCAGCCTGTTGTTGGAGGGACCAAATATCAGGTAAGTTCATAGAGGAACCACTGCAGAACAACTGATCAATTGAATTGTAGAGATCACTAGGTAAGGTGTACTCAATCTCCCAAGGGGTTATGATATTCATAATTACCTCTTCTTTAAGTGTGATATTCTTAATTCCCTTTCTAGATGTGATAACTTCAATCTCCTTCTTGTCCGAGGACTTGCAGCTAATGAGTTTGGGAGGGTCTTCTGTCTTGTAGTCATTACTACTTAAGACACACTTTATCCCTCTCCATAATGACTGGAAGGATAACTTCATATATATAAGGTCAGAGTAGTTATAGAGTTTCAACCCTACTAACCATGCTATGATGTCAAAGTCAGGGGCCATCAATTGCTCATAATACATAATGTACTCATTGTAATTGTGTTTATCGCTTAGGAGGTAAGTTTTCACTTCTCTATGAGAAGATAAGCTGAACCAGTCTTTCCCAAAGGCATTATAGATCACATCATGTAATTTGTCAGTAGGGAAAGACACAGCTGAAACAATAAATGTCACCCTTATTGGTATACTCATTTTATATGTATATTTTATATCAACATCTGATATTACAATAAAGAGAATGTATCATTAATATCAAAGCATATAAATGTTCTTGGCTCACAGAGGTTGACCATAACATTTTGCTTTAAATATCACAACTGCACAACTGTCAAACACTGATTACAAGCTGCTGCAGGACTTAGTTGACTGCAATCTATTGTTGAATCATTCCACTACTATTTTAGTAGTTAAAAATATAGTAAGTTCTACACCTTCCTTTTAATGTTACCACTCACTGTATCAGTTTGAAATGACAGTTAATAAACTCTCCCATCCATATTAATAAGTGGAAACTGATAATTGTTCAAATAAGGAGAATTTCTAGAACAAGGGCTTCAATCTAAGTCAAAACTCATCAACATCCAAATCAGTCCTCAGTGGCCAATTGGACTAATAAGGACAATATGAAAGTGGCTATAAATGAGTGGCTATCTACTTATCCCAATGTGACCTTCAATTGGAATGAATTTGCATATGCTAGCCAAACATCTTAGATGATAGATATTTAATATTTCAAATTCTTATCTTAAAAAGAATAAACTAGAATTACTTCAAGTTATAATGTTGGTCATTCAGAAAGCCATGACTCCTAAGGAGAGATATATCATTCTGAAAGAAAAATAGGAAATGTTATATAGGGCCAGCTAAAAGGCTCTTACTACCTAGTTCAAAAAGTAAGAGATTTCTAGCATAATTAGTAGAAAGAGTAATATTATATAGGAAAGAATGGATGCTATATCTCTTTCATTAATTTATATAAATCATTATACAGGATGTCCAGACATTCATAACATAAATTTCATAAGAAAGTGTACTTATTAAATACTATTATTAGAAAACATAAAGTATTAAAGATTGGATAAAGAACATAGCTATGATTAGGGTGAATGTATAGAACATTAATTCAAAGCTTTATGAATAATATATGTTGAATTATAGCAGTCACTATTATATAGTATATTTATGTTATAACTTACATATGATTTTTTGATATAACTCCAATAAAAAAAAAGCATATATATAGCTTTAGAGTCTAAATGATCATAGGTAGAACCCTAGTGAATCAGTTCAGTATCAGCTAGCCTCCTTTAGAAGCTAGAATTTAAAATTTTAGAGGACTCACATAAAATCTTATGATCAAATACCTAATTTAACTAAGTAGATTCAAGTTGTTCTAATCAAGTATATATTATAATGCTTAAAAACTGATAATAATGATTTTTTTATTATACTTTATTATGTGACTTTTTTTGCTATTTTTTTCCTGTTGCATATGATTATTTTTCCTACTATTTGATGATTATACAACTAATGTACATATACATCAGTTACTAAGGTTAAAGTGAATTTCAATAACAGGAAAATTTGATCAAAACTAAAAACAAATGAAGAAGAAAAAAACATTTATCTATCTAGTTAACCAAAAGAACAGAGAGACTTATTTGTATTAAGCATTTTCCATCTAGCTACAGAAAAGGCTAGATATTTCTCTATAAGGTCTACATTATCTGTCTTACCAGATAAAGTCAGATTTCTCTTATAGGGAATCTACTGTTCTAGGTAGAATCACACCATTAGGCTGTATAGCAGGTAACCTCCCACAAATAATATGTAATATACTATAAAAGAAGAAAAGTCATAGACTGTGAACTTGAGGTTGTTTGGCAGCATCTAATATTGTCAAAAGTGTAATTGTGATGTCATTATCTTTTGGTTACTTTTATATAAGACACCTCAAGTAAGAAGATAGCATGAGAGATGCCTCTATAAAGACAGAAGTTACTGAATTTGCCACAATTTTAGAGGAACTAGCAGAATAACTTGGAGTAGAGACTGCACAAGGCACTGACTTTTGCTTAGTACATACTTAATAAGCAGAAAGGTTGGGTTCTTGATACAAATTAAATAAGAAAAATATATCACTTCAATGTGTAGCTTTAAGTTTATTAAGCTTAGCAACTAAGTCAGTATCTCTTTTGAGAGTAACCACCTATGAGATAATTACCTCAGTGCCTAACAAGTCCTTAAGAGAAGGACTAGAGGGAAGATTTTCAGAGTCCAATTGAATGCAACTGACATACTACAGGAGAGCCATAGAGTTCTCCAGAGTAGAGTCCATACAGGACTTGATGATAAGTTCATCAATATCTATCCTGGCATTGATAACACCTATTAAAAAATGACTATTAGATATTCCAATAAGAGCCATATCTGAATGCACTAATATATCATGATCTTTTGTATATATATATAATAGAAAAAACAAAGGAACAGTCAGTTAAGTGCATATCCAGAGCTGAGTCTGAAATTGAAGTTAAACCTAACCATATATGTCTTATGAGAACAGGTTTGATTAGTTTGATTAGTTAAAGTGCATATTGAGAGCTGACTGTTATATCCCATGTTCCAGATCCAGACCTATCTGAGAATAGGTTTAATTAGTTTGATTAGTTAAAGTGCACATTGAGAGCTGATTGTCATATCCCATATTTCAGACCCAGACCTATCACATACATCATTTCCAGACATCCATATCTGGCCGACTTCTATCTATGTCCAGATCTGACCTACATCTAACTTTCATACCTTATTCCTTTGTATGTTCCTACTTCAGTTAGACTATAATCATTTTTCATACCTCAGTTCATTTCTGCTTTTATTTTCCTCTGCTTTCATCTCTGGCTTCATTTACTATTTTCTGATAGACTAGTGTTTGACTTTTCTATATGCTCCATCCACAGCTTTACATAGCTTCAGACTGCACATTTTGATTCTCTGACAAGTCCTTAGTAGTATATAAATCCTGTAGAATATTTGTACTTCCTCAGTTTGAATATTATCTTAGACTCTGCTTATTCCTTCCTTCATCTGCCTTGAGTTCTCTTTTGTCGACCTCTGCTCATTTTAGGATTGATTCCTGTAGACTTGTCACCTCCACTTCTACCTCTGGTAGTCCTCCACTGTTTCCTTTCTAGTTTGGACATTGGACTATGGACATCACCCAACACCCTCTGAACATCATTTGGTAAACTTTGGACATTATTTGATAGCCTTTGGAAGTTAGGGGCACATACTCAGGTAAGGGGTGCAGCATATGAGCTGAAGCCAAGCCCTTCAGAATTGACCCTTGAGCACGTTCATAATACTTACCTGCAATCAATATCATCCATAATTTGATCTATCTTTCATTTCATATGTGTGTGTTTGAGGTATTTCTTGACTCAGCCGACAAGGTGGACATTAGGTTCGTTATCAGCCAGTAAACTGCCCAGCTTTGCATAGTGAGAAACATCTAGTACACCAGAAAGTTAGCATGACTAGCTAAGAAAATGCTGAATTCCATTTAAACCATGCCTCCTATGGACCCCTTCCATGTAATAGAAACACTGTTGTCATCCTGGAATGGCAAGTCTTCATGATTATTGAGCAACAGCAGTTTGTCATCATCTATGACAGATTCTATGGCAGACATGATTTCAGTTGGTAAATTGTCACTGAGCTGAATAGCATTAAGCATATTCAAATATACTGCATATTTGAAGTCATGAGTGATGATGGGACACTCCAAGTGGGTGTAGTAAGAAGTAAGGTGATGACCAAGAGTGGGTGATACAAGGTCAAATACCATATGAGAAGAATTGATCATGATACAACAAATATGTTCAATGGCACCTGGTATAATGCCAATATACACATAGTAGATTGTGGGTGCTATCTCTATCTCTATGTATCGTATGATATCATGTGTCAATGATCTAAGTATCTAAGGTCACAGATGTCAAAGCTTCCTTCTGCATTTCATCTGAATTACAACAAAAAGTGTCAACTTTCTCACTTCAAAATTCATCTACTAGCACATATTGAGCTATGTCAGATCAACTTTTCTTTTAACTTCTCTTGATATGTTGGCTGTACTAATGGTAAAACTCTGGAATGTAGGTGGGCTAATGTTAACCCTATTGCATCAAGCACCAAGGAGATGAATCCAGGCTCTCAGCATGACACACTCAATGACTATTTTGGTGATTGGAATTGGAAGTGTTTTGCACAGCTTGGTAAGCATCATTGATATCCTATTCTTTCTACTAATTGTAATGTAATTACTTAGAACAACTCACTGCTCGAAAGTTAGCCAATACTATCAAGCAAAAAGCTGATTATCAGCATGAGCTTTTAGAACTTGAAAGCTGCCTACTAACATAAGATATTTCAGAATAGAGAATTGATGTAGAGGCTTGGAAGCAGGACCACATGCAGCTAAATCCATTCAAGGTCTAAATAGCATATATGTTTTTTGTTTGTTTTAAGTTCTCTATGTTGACTGTTATGTAGCTGAGACACAGGCTACTGTTTGGCTAGAACTCATGCATATTGAAGCTGCAGAGCTAGAGTCTGGTACCAATATATCTCTTCATGCAGATGTTCCCCTCTGAATCTTAATCAGTTCTGGAATTGATTTGGAAAAATAATACTAGGTGCATCAGTTTGTACATTTATGAATAATAAACTAATGAGTATACAGACAATGTTTATCTTATGAGATTGCAGCACTCAGCATTCATGCAACCAACCATAAGCTCACTAAGGTTCAGCAACATGCCAATGTGTTACACAGGAAAATTGATATTTGGCAAAATATTCAAATACTATATATACTATTCATATCTCACCTACACCCTAATGAAAAATGCCTATGCTCCTCTACAAATGTAATATCTGCCATTGAAGCTATTGATCTATGGCTACCATCTGGAGTTGACCCAGACACATAGTGTTTAGCTTAACTTCATCATTTTGAATGGATGTTATATCACACTCAAGCAAATGATGCATTAAAAGACATTCAAAACCTTCTGCATCTCTGCTTATATCTATACAAATTCAAGGATAACAACATCATTGGCCAAGCAGCTAATACCCACACAAGAAGTACCATCAATAAGACTGATACCAAAGTCAGCATGACTACTGAGTGTTATGAAGTTGTGAGGGTGGCTCTCACTATTCTAGTGCAAATTCTTGATAAAGGTCTGGCCTGGAAAAATATATTTAGGCCCCTGAATTGCAACAGGAACCTGAAATCATTAAAAGACATGTGGGAAAAGGAGATGGAGGGGACAAGACATCTTTCATAGATCTGGAAAACACCGGGGGTGGCAGAGGATGTCAGTGTTGGCCTGCATGATGGTAAGGCCTAATATTTGGTTTATTTGTTTGTATTAACATGCTTCTGGTTAGCATTTCATATTAAATGGTGTAAGGCATGTGTGCGCACAGGTTGGTGGTGGAGTTAATGACAAAGTCATGAATTGAAACTTTTAGATAACTGCTTAAGGAAAGGTTTGAAGGCCTATGTGGAATGTCAGGCATTATTATATAGGGCTTTTTTGGCTCATTTTTAGGCATTGTGGATAACTCCTACCCTCCCAGCAGCAACAAGCATCAATATAGCAATACTCACTATTTGACTTTTGACATAGTACCATACTATACATGCATGTATAGTAGTCATGTTTTATCTACTATGGTAGCTTTTGACCTGCTATTTATAGTGTAGTATGAGTGTTAGTTATTGTGAGAAGCAGATATAACTATTATGCAAGGCAGCAGCTGTCATGCATGGCAAGACACTATGCAAGACTGTGGCTATTATGTATGGTACGCATCTGTCATGTATGGCAAGACACCATGCAAGGCAGCAGCTGTCATACATGGCTAGATGTCATGCAAGACTGCAGCCATTATGCAAGGCAGTGGCTATCATGTATGGTGTGCATGACAAGGGATAGTATAGCCTAATGTACATCATGTATGAATTAGAAACTAGAATAGCAGTAGAAAATGCATGAGGTCTGTACTCTAGTAACAGTATCATCATGCATGACTACCCCAGCATCAGGTGAATTCCAAGAGGCTCAGAGCTATTAACTAATCCACAAATATTGACCTATCTGTATATGCATTACTGTATGAAATCTTATTTATCAACTTGCTAGTGTTTTGCACCATTAGCACTGTAAGCCAAGGGAAAGATATTTTCAGAGATGGAAACATTGAAGAGGCTGTTAGCAAAGCAGTATAGCTGTAATTATTATTATGAGTGACTAGGTTTCAGCTTAGATCCTCTCATAAAGCCACCAAATACCAGTGGCAGCACAGACAATGCTAATATCTGAGTTGTATTTAGTTTGTTGTATTATATTTTGGGGCTATACTTGTATATATGATTAATATTTTTAAAATTTACTAGATGACTCAGAGGTACATGAGGTTTTTATATTATTTGTAGATGTATGATGCTAACTAAAGAAGTGCAGATGTTAGGCTTTCCATAAAACACAGACTTCAGAAGGACAATGAATAGAGAAACTAAATCTCATTGGATTTGTGTCAAAGTGAACCTTAACAGCAGAACAACAATACAAATTGTATCTCCTAGAATTTGCCATGTCAAAGTTTGCATTAGATAAATTTTCAAATATGATTTGGGGTTTCCCAGTGAAAATAGAGACTGACTGTAATGTGCTAAAAGACACTTTACTTAACCCTAACCTTATAGCAGCACATACATAATGGTAAGAGAGCATTCTGTCTTATAATATTTCAGATGTTAGATATATACCAGGAAGCTCAATGTTATTGATGATGGGCTGAGTCACAAATGGAAAGGATAGCCACATGTACCAGGAAATAAAAGTGAGTGGACCATCAAAAAAGTCTAGGAAGCACACCCTGGACTCATCAACAACATCATGTATGTGTCAGAAGTGAACTACAAGATAGAAGCACTGTAAACCCAATTTGTGAAGGAACTAATATTTTAAAAGATCATAGAGGCCATCTACAATCTAGATCATAATGAAGACCTAGGCAAGAGAAAGCATACAAAATAATGAGACTATTTTAATCAAATGATGCTTTGTTTCATATGGTTAGTCTTAGTTTTTATTTGATTTGATTTTTTTCAGTTCAAATTACAGCACTTCTTTTGTTAGAGCCAGCAATAAGGTGTCCTATATATGCACTCTTGTCCATCAATTTAAATTAGATGAGAAAATCTTACTAATGCCTTGGTCATTATTATAAGTATTTATTTGTCACTCATTAATTTTGATTATTCATTTGGCTCAGTGAACATTTCTTTAGAATTTATACTTTGTATGTGAATAAGTTCTTTCCACATGAAGTTGTTCCTGTCTTACACATTGTGTGCCATCTTAGTCTCATTTCCATTCATTCCAATGTAATCAAGAAAAATCTCTAGGTTTCAGTGTTTTTTAATTATACATAGCTTTCAATACATAGTAAGTCTGACTTTCTCTATTAGCCTACAAATATATGTGGTATATCAGTTTGACAGCTCATCAACTTCTGTAATGCATATATTACTATATAATACTATAACATACTTCATTGTTAGCCTACACTCATAGACTCATTAACAAGTATCCTGTTGGTTTTTCTTTATCACATCTTTCCCCCTTATCTTCAGATATTAGCTATTGAATAAGAGCTGTCTTATATGCCTCAGTTTGTATCTGGAGTCATCTTATAAGGCTTTCAACCTGCACTTTCACACCTTCAATTTTTTTATGTACTTAGTACCAATTTATGGATAGCAAGATAAACCAAGCTTACCTCCAGCTAATGACTTTGATATAACCCTTCATAATGAAGGAGGATCTCTAGGCTTACAAAGTCACTGAACTGGCTACTGCAGTGTCATAAATAGCAACACATGTCTGAAAATAGCTATTATATATATATATATATATATCTGAATCTAGTCTGACTCATATCAAATGATACTAAGAACTGAGTCTATCTCTTGTTTGACCATTATATCTGTCTCTTGCTTGATCACTGAGCCTACCTCCTACTTGACAGTTGTGACTGTCTTTGTTGTAAAAGAAAACTCTATATCCTGCTTGATAGTCTGTAAATCTACATTTAAAGTAGGCCCTGTCTGATTAACATTGGTCAAATAATGTTATAGGTTCTATTAAATTTGTTAATATTCCATATCAGACCTGCTCAATAATATACTCCTAGGATTGGAGAGAGATGTCTTTTAGCAGAGTATAACAACTCATCATTACTGGTATGTAATATCTATATCATCAAATTAACATTAAATATAGTGGTTGTACAATGAGTGAGGATCTCATGAAATATACTTACTACACCATAGTATTTGTACACATAAGACTAGATAAAAACAAAAAGCAGTCTAGCTCGCAGCACTTCTTATGATAATATTTATCAATTTGCATGAGTTTTGCTTTGATGTCTCCTATCATTAAATTAGAGACAGATATCACTCTGATCAGCTCACAAACTCTCACCTTTGGATACTTGTTGTCTTCTGTACTTTTGTCATTGTTAACTTATATCAGTCTATATTTCAAAGACCAAACAATAATATAAAGACATAATCTAGACTTAAGCATGATTTGAATGATTTGAAAAATACAGGGAAACAGAAGAATATACTAGAAGAGGGTAAGCTCATGATCCTAGAACTCTCCTCAGCAAAAGAAACAGACTAGAGAGAATTAGTAAAACATTACAAGTTACTAATAGACTGTGTACCTTAGAATTAGAGAGCATAGGTAGAACACTCTTCCTGGCCCTCTAAGCATGACTCAATTATATAAAAATATTATTAACCTCTACCCTCTGTCCCCTCTGTTTCTTCATTCCTAGTCTCTTGCTTTGCTTGTTGTATTTTATGGATTTGCTCTTCTTCATTTCTTGCGATGCCACAGCCTCCTTTATGATCTTAATCTTTATCATAAATTTGTCAACAGCAATCTTATATTACAATCCTTTTGCTACCTTAGATAACATTCAGTTAAGACTTTTGCTATGTCCAGCCTCTATACAGATAGTGAACTTTGGCTGACATAAAATCAATATAGAAGGTAGGAAAAGAGGATACCATATACTATGAAATCATTTTGCTTTTAACACTGCTCTCAATATGTTGATATTATTGAGAAAAATGTAAAGGATAGCAAATTTACTCTCTAGAGACTTAGCATTCTCAGTAGATGCAGACATTATGTTGAAGATAATGAAAATAGAAGAAAAAATAAGAATAGACAGAAAAGGATTCTATCATAAATAGTAATGCTTTTGGCTGCATGTTCATAATTTCAATCACTTCTCTGGGTTAATCTACTAACATTATAATCCCCAAAGTCTATCAAAGTCTATCTATAATGCATAATTACATGTGATCTGGTCTTGAAAATTCTAACTAGTGGATACTATGGACCAAGTATGGTAGACATACAGCTAGCTATATCTAAATTCCAGGGCCAGAGAGTGAATTCCTTAAATGGACAAGATGATTCATAATATTGTAATCTGAAAATTGATAACTTTTTAACTGATCAGAAAGTAAATTACACTCAGGTAGTAAGCTGATGCTATATATCTGCAATTAGTATTATTTCTACTCATAGGCATATTCACATCTTTGCTTTTTTGGCTAGTAGTCAAAGGTAAATTAAAGTCATTGATTCATTAAGTAAGAGAGTGTATGTGTTGTTCTATCAAACATTTTCAGATACATTTTATAAAAGAGGTAAATGTGATGATGAAGCATGCTTTAATGTAGACTTAAAGTGCCAAAACTCAACTTCTGACTCCAATTTTCATACTCCTCCAAAAAAATGCTATGGTTCTATAAAATAGTTCAAGAAATTTATGTTATATGGACTGCTGCTCATATCTGCAATTACTGGTCTTAAACTATACCTATACTTTGGATGAGAGTGACAATGGCTCTGACTATGAGAATGTGCCTATAACATTTAGTTATAGTGAACCTAAGTATAAATTTGCTAATAAGTATGAAAATTCAAAGTGTACATATATATTACATCTCATTCATTCTTGACAGATGCAAGGTCATTATCAAAAAAATACAAGTTGTCATTAACTAGCTCAATAAAACAGACTGCTCATAAGGTCAAAGATAGTACATTAAAGCCATAAGCTGACACATTTTTCAATTTGTAAGCAGCTTTTACTGTATATTAATATATAAAGTAAATATTAAAATTAGCTGTAGTGTTCAAAATGTTCAAGATGATGTATCTAGAGGATTTTAAAACCTATAAAAAGGACTATAATGCAGAAATATGGAAGGTAGTAGATTCAAACCTATAGCTAGAGTATACAATTGTGTGCTCATAGCTAGACACTGGCCCTTTGTGAACACAAATACCTAAATACTACTTATTAAAACATCATAGACTATTATGAAAGATAATGAACTATGTATAATACTCCACCCTAAAAAGAACATCAAAAACCTGTGCACCTAGACCCAGTAAAACTCCAATACAACATATAATGATCACCACTATCTTCATCCAACACAACCAAACAAGACCAACAACAACCTACCCAGAACTATAGCAATAAAAAATAAGGCAGATAAGTAATATGTAACCTAAATGTGTACAGAAATATGCAGATACATGCAATAAGCCATACTACCTATTGGTCAACCTAAAAGAGAATATGAACATATACCAGCAGAACTTGATGGACATGAAAAGGACATGGACAAATGGTACAGAGAAGTGGACCCAAGAACAGTTGATTATTGAATGAGATACAACTAAGGAGGACTTTGTTGCTAGATTAGTTAGAAATGATATGGAACTTGCAACTAGCTATAGGTCTTGACACCAATATCAAAAGACACTTGTTTCCACCCAATGCAAGTCTGAGTGTTACACTGGATGACAAAACAGAGGCTACATGGAAGTAAGGAGCCTCATGTCCACTGAGGATCCTTCTATCAGAGTCTGCACATCTAATGTGGACCTTAAGATGTGAACCTTACTAGGATGTGAAAACAGTAAAATTTACCAATTTTCAGTATCCTACCACGGTCAACGGTTCAGACAAATACCAACAGTCAATAACATGGTTGTTCATGGGAAAAGTGTGTTGAGTTTTCAAAGGAAGTACTTAGTGACTAAAGGGGAAACAGAATCAGTAACTGGCTTGATGCAGTGCTATGACTTCAACGAATACAGATGTATGTCTATGTGATGATTCTCAGAGCTATATCAATACTCCTTATCTTCACAAACCAATTGGAGATCAAACTA
>MU172283.1:585551-599493 GCA_016695485.1 Suillus hirtellus
AAACCAATCTTTCAGAAGTATAAGTATTATTTTTGAATGTTAAGTAGCATTGCACTCATTGTGAGCCCAAAAATACTCAAATAAATTATGAGTGCTACAAAGAAAATTCCAGGCATAACCATAGGCTCATCATGAAGAGTATTTACAAGCTCAATATTTGCCATGTTCATGTACAAAACACGTTTTGTGCATGTCAACGGGTGATCTGTGACACTATGTACCCAGAAGAGACTATCATGAAATGATGGCAAAATAACATTGAACACTAACTACAAATAGACCACACAATAGCATGTAAGAGCAGATACAACACAAAATCCATCACACAAGTCCAAAATATGTGGGCTGATATAATCATAACAACCCAGTGAAAACTGGGTTATCACCCATGAGGTTTTGGTGGGTATTAAACTACCTAGGCCCCTATAGAACAGAGGAACCAGGTAGTACATACATGGAGCCCCACACCACTCTATGAATAGTAGGACATGTATAAGAGCATTTTTCTTCAGATGATACTCAGATATTGCTATGAGTGTTTATGTAAGGCTCAATGGTGTCAGTTATTGTATAATAGACTTACTTTTCCCCTCAAAAAAAACAAAATAGCTGGAGGTACCTTGCTAAGTTCTGAGTTCTAAAATTATATTTCAGGATAAATTTGTATCTACAAAATTTAATACTGTAAAATTGAATTGTTGATTATAATATAATCAATCTTATATGACTGCTAACCTAATATTTATTGTCAGATTGTTAAGGTTGTACTCTTGTAGGATTGGATCTGAAGGACTTCGGTCTCAGCTTATATATTGTGCCCCTTTCCTAAGTACTGTCTTTTATTTTAAGTACTAACAATAATATGTCCAAAGGTTCAGATGAGTCTTGTAGTTATATCCAGATGACTTCCGGATATTGGAAACATGAATAAGGCTAATCCAGATGAGTCCAAACTAGAAACTAACAGAATATAGACTACCCAAAGGTAGAGCCAAGGATATAGACTATTGGAATCGATTCAAAGTCTTGGAGAGTGACAAGGGTTGAATAGATTCAAGTCCAGAGGACGGAAAGAGGACAATCTAGGATGATATTCAAACTAAGGTACTATAGGACATATACATGAGTTTATATACTAAAAGAAATAATGGAAGGATCAATAAACAGAGGTCCAAGGCTCTGTACAAAGCATATGCAAAGATTTACAAACACGAGTCAGAAATGAAGCATAGGTTAATGGATCAGTAAGCATACTGGTAATAAATATAACCAAAACAGCAGAAAGAGGAAATACCAAATAGGCTGTGTTTAATATTATATGAACAGGAAATGAATTAAAAAGCTTATCTATATCAGATTGGAAGTGGATCTAGGCATCAGACCAGATCAGATCTAAGGGTCCAAAGTCCAGAAGAGAAGTATGGATATATGGAATATGACACAGATTAACTATTTATATGTTGCAACTAGTGAGGTAATAGCATGACTTGGTATGATGTTTAGGTTAGAGGCTATATAGACACAGCCTAGATTGTTCAACACTAATATTAGTGTATAATTATTGATAGGCCATCTAGTAAGAACACTAACATCACTTATCTGGTTTTAGATCTTAAGTGTCACCTTTATTATCATGAACCAATCTATTATAGAGACTCTTTCTCATGCCAACTTTGAGGATGTTGGTGGTATTGTGGAGATGAGCCAGTTTACACTATTATAGCCAATACTCTCTTATAGGGTTTGATCATAGAAGACACAGTAAGTATTTTTTTATACCTATAAGAATTTATAATAATAGATCATTGTCCTTGGCACTGGAGAAGGAAAGACCCTTCTTTACATGATTTCAGCAGTTAGCATCATGAAGAACAACCTTGCATTAGTTGGCCTACTAACCCTAACTTAGAGTGTTAGATTGAAGACTTATGATACTAAGACTATCTTTGTTTTTGTGGAGCAGCTAGAGTTTCTGTTGTCTTTTAATTATCTCAGAGAATGAATCTCATTATGCCTTAACCTTTAAGCACTATTAACTATATCTGTTTCTTGTTTCATATCTTTGCCAACTTCTTCTGCAGATTGTGACATATACTGCAATGCTGCCTCCTGCCACCATTTACTAGTTCTTGCAAAAGAAACATTTTCAGATACTCTCTGGTGCCATCAGAATTATTCAGTGACACTATCAAAAAGAAAATTTTGTTCAATACCTACATCATTATAGGTGGTCAGCTTTCTATTTCTTCATTACTGCACTTTTGAGATGCACAGAAGTGAGAGCAAAGGTACCTCAAGTGGCTTGCGGACCTGCTCCTGAATCTACCATCAGCAGATAAGATACTTGTGTTCTGTCAAATGAAGGCAACTGCTGAGGGAATGACCAAGGCCTCAGATACTAGGTTCTATCATTCAGAGTTATCTGACAAGCAGAAAAAAAATACTTTAGACAGTTTTAGAGCTGGTACCAGCTCATTACATGTGCTTTATACTATATCTGCACTCTTGGCTGGTTTATGTTACACACTCAAATAGGTCTGTTATGTAGAGCTCTAAGAAGAGCATTGTTTACTAACTGTTCATAACATAACCAGAAGAGTCTGATGTAGCAATTAAGATGTGGTGACATTGAGTTGGCAGATATCAGAGAGTGCATATCCCATGACTTCTAATATAGATGTCTTTGAAGTCACTAGACTTGAGGTAGGAACAGACTTGTCCTAACAATGAGTGTCAATTGAGATAGACTTAAGTGTGAAAAGCACTTAAGAAAAGATGATAGCAACTGAAGCTAAGAGGCTTTAGAGAGAAGTATGTTCTAGGGAAGATTAAGTATATTCAAGTTAGAGAATCTAGTATAAGCTGACCAACTACTTATACTAGAAAGGGTTAAGGGCAAGGATACTGTACTGTAGGTAAGGATAGAGGAGAAATGAGAATGATATAGGTATACTGGTAGCAGAGCCAGGTTAGTGGTGAATGATCAAAGAGGGAATATGACTGAGAAATGTTGGAATAAGTCAATGATAAAGGTACAACATGTGGCAGGCATAAGTCAGGAGGCAAAATCAGACGAAATAAGGAAGCCACAATAATGACATGAGTCATAGCTCAAAGATATATGCATGTTAGTATGGGAGAGAGAAAACAAGGGGGAAGACAAAGAGTAGAAACAGTTCTAAGAATCTAGTTAATAGGTAATTAGTAAACAAAGTATGAGCCAGACACAGGTGAGGGTGAGGATGAAAGGAAAGTGATATGGGGGCCATATAGCCAATATTACTTATAATAGTCTAGATATTCAAGACAGATAAGTAGTTATTCACCTGTGCAAGCCAAATAGCATGCTAGACTATAGACAAGAATTTGGCTATAAATGCTAAGATGAAAAACTAGAATGGGCATTTATATTTCACAACCTCAAGCACAAGCCTTTTGCTTTATAGACAGATCAAGATACTGGTATATTAGAAATATGACTATTCACATTAGCGTATAGGAGACTGGATTGTTGCTGTTCTTTAATGGTAGGGCTTCTAGCTGTATTAAAATGGTGATGGTATAGTTTTGCAATCTTTTAGATTACTGTTGCCAAGGTATTGGTCATGCTCTCCTAACATTCTAAGATATCCCGACATTTATATTGCAAAGTATTTATGATTCATCACTGGCTATGCTTCCTATATCAGAGTGCATACCACTTCCTCAATTCTGACCCTCACTGCATCCTCAGCCTAAGCTTCCTATACCCCATTAACTCCCACTGGTTGCACTACCTCAACTCCTACTAGTAGCACCCACTCTAAGTCTTAAGCTCTCTCAGTTCTTTATACCTGCCTAGCATAGTGCCTCTCCTATGTTTCTTCTAGTGTTTCTCTAGCAACTCATCCAATCTTAAATCCAGGAACAATGGTACATTTATTGATGTGGTAGCCAAGCCAGAGTTTAGCAATCTGCTTTCTAACTCCAGTGCCCTTTTTAAAATACTTTAGACCATTATATCTAGTTTAGCAATCAACTAGAGGTAACATGTAAAGCAGCAGATGCTAGCTCTTAAAAATGCTTTTTCTTTCAAATTGTGATGTACAGTATATTGGGTTATCAGTACATCATATCAATACCCACCAAATGATTATGCTTACTTTCAGCAACTTATTAATGATGCTTACTACTAAGAATAGAAAATTAGCTTGCAGTTTCAAAATTTTATTGTTTCAAGTGCTGCCTTTCTCAAGTAAGTACTGTTTTTATTAGTTGCTTGGCATATGTTGGTGTTGACCATACAAAAAAAAGAGTATTTACATCTTAATAATTCTGATTAAAACCTCCACACCCTAGTAGATTTGGTTTAAGATGTCAGTTGGACCTGCTGGACCAACAATAATCTATAACAGTCACTATTCATCAGATTTTTAGTCTTGAAAGACCAAAGTGACTATAAGTTCAGTTTATGGTGCACAGTGCTCAGCCAACAGCATGACACTATGCAGCTCATGGAAATCACTATTTGGACTGCCACCATGATGCCACTTCCTCAAAAGTTATGTAAAAGTATCAGGTGATGTAGCCTATTAGAGTATCTCACTACCATGTTCAGCTAAGTGAATATGCAAATTTTCCTCTGTTAATTTTTCAATCTGGTTACTAGCACATGTAGTTCTTGTTACACTGTTGCTGCACCTATCATAATAGATATTTTCAGCCCTTAATGTCATAATTTAATATGTCTGCTGAAAAAGGTATGCTGGCACTTCACTTTAAGCTTGTTTTTTAGTTTTGAAGATATTCATCACTACTTAGATATCACAAGTTGCCAAATCTGTGATGTCTATAAGGAGACACTGCAGCCACCCAATGGTATAAGTATAAGTCATACATTTTTAGTAAGGCTAAGCAGGTTGATGTACATCACATAGGTTCATCAGACCAGTCCAAGTAGTAGTAGCATTTGACAGCCTCGCACCTAGTACAGTTATTTAGATTTCTGCTGCCATTGCATCCTGGGTAGTCAACTAGACAATGGTAATGCATGTCATCATAGAAATAGCAAAGATGCTTCTACCATCAGTAGGCTGTAAATCAAAGATTTAAATGTTGACTTAACCTATTGTAGGCCTTGCTGGTGCTGGCTTAGCCTTAGGATTAACCTTTGTGAATTGTGATGAAGGTAATGTGAAAAATAAGCTGAGAATATGATTGCCTAGAGGTGTTTTGATTTTACAGCTCACTTTTATTATGTTAACAAGTTTCACTAACAGCTATCTGCTTATGAGTATCATAGCCTCCATTGCTGCTAGCAGCAATATTATATGCTGGTTGAAGGAGATGGACCAGCTCATTAAAAATAAGCTTATAGCAATCAGTAGCAATGTCTCTCTTTCTAAAAGCAGATAAGTTTTATGAGAGAAAAAATCACTAACTAGTATGAGTATAACTATTTAGAAGGTGTCTACTGAATAATGTGTTAGGTCTTGCTTGCCTAAGCTACTATGCTTATAGTAACAAGTGCATTTGACCCTAAGGGGAAGCAAGTGTAGTAAGGATCTAGGAATTAATGTAGAGAGTGTCACTTGTTAGGTGATGTTTGCTTTTTATTTTCCTTTTTTTATTTGTGTTTTTTTCTCTTTGCCTTTGTTTTTATTTTGTTTTGTTTCCTTTACACAATCATCATGTCCTCTCAGACCCTTGTTAGGCTCCAATACTATCACAACTCATCTACTTATATATCTACATTCTTTATATTTATGCAATTATTATAGTTAAGGATAGTCTACTCTATGATGGGATCAAACCTCTTAAAGTCATCCTCCATCATCACACCTCTACATATAATGCCTCTCTCCTTCTACTTCTCAACTACCTATAACTTACTAACAGCAGCAATTCTTTTCTGACATTCATATCATCTATTATCTATATAGACCTAGAAATGCTTGAGCTCCCAGACTTAGGTTTACAATTAGATCCTATCATTTCTTATATTCTTACTATACTTCCTTCCCTCCATCACCTTATCTATATAAGGTTTAATAAAGAATTTAGTGAGATCACTCAAAAGATTTACCTTGTTTTGTTTCTTCATAGCCTCCTAGTAACTCTTCTAAAGCCCATAGACATATAATCAGTCTTCTTGCACTGCTTTCTACTTAATCTGATATTTATAGTATATAACAACTACCACATGTGATTATGACTTTTAATCACTTATTTCAAATGTTTAGTTGTTTATTCCAGAGTTTCTTACTGTTTAGCAGCATTGGCAATGAAGCTTTAGAGTCTATGGATGCCCTTCAAGCAAGATAGCAAAGTTTATTAAGTTAATAAATCAGATAGTTTATGTTCTGTAATCACCCCTACCTAGCTTTTATCATATTTCTCTTTTAAAACCTATTATGTCATTGTAATTATAGAGCCCTATAAATCAAGTAGCATACCTAGCTTACATAATATTTCTCTCATTTCCCTCAATATCATTATCTTATCCATACTATTAGCCTTGTTCAACTCAAAGTCTCATTAGACAAGCTCTTTAGCTGTAGAGGACATCTGCATATGGACTCATAAATCCTAGGTAATACTTGCATGTTTCATCAGAGATATTTATTAAGGAAAAAAACATTAGCTAGGTAAGTTCTGCTAATCTAACCAAACACCTATTAAATAACAACCAACTACAGGATCTACATCCAGCTTTCGCTAGCTGGGACATATTTCTTATCAAATTGTGCTTATCATTGGCATAGTAGTGGAGATTAATATGTACCAGAAAGGAATACTGTATACTAGTGAACTCACAATTTCTGTATTGCATCAGTATCTATTTTTATTGTAAAGTTGATGATTCCATGAAGGTGATCAGCTTTGCTATCCTAGACCCTTGACTCACCTGGGTACTAATGTAAGAGCAGTGTTATGATCAAGTGAATGATACTTTATTTTTATTTTTATTCCTCTGCCTCCTGCTACTGCTATCAGATACTCTGTAGAAGTCATCAGCAAAGTTATGGAATTCTATAACTAGGGACAAATTAATACCAAATCCATAAGTGTATTCTTGTTGTCTCTCTGACTCTTAACTAGTTCTTCAGAGGCCTATGAGTTAACAAACAATTAATGAAAATATGCTAAGACCATTATCAAACTTTACAAATCCAAATATATAGTACCTAGTTTAATAGTAAGTACTTGTTAAGGTCGTACTCTCGTAGGATCGGATCCAAAGGACTTCAGCCTCAGCTCGTGCACTGTGCTCCTTTCCCAAGTACTGTCCCTTATTTCAAAGTACTAATGACGATGCATCCGAAGGTCCGGACAAGTACCATAGTATATCCGGATGTCTTCCAGATATCGGAAATGCGTATAAGGCTAATCCGGACGTATCCGAACTAGAAACTAACAGAGTAAAGACTACCCAAAGGTAGAGTTGAAGATATAGACTATCAGAATCTATCCAAAGTCTCGGAGGATGACAAGAGTAAGGAGTACTCAAGTCCAGAGGACAGAAAGAGGACAAACCAAGATGATATTCGAACTGAGGTACTACAGGACATTTACACAAGTTTATATACTAGTAGGGATAATGAAAAGATCAGTAAGCAGTATCCGAGGCTATGTGGAAAGCATATGCAAAGGTTAATAATCACAAGTTGGAAATGAACATAGGTAGATGGATCAGTAATCATACCAGTAATAGATATAGCTGAAACAACAGAAATAAGGAAATACCGAATAGGCTGTGTTTAACGTTAAATGAACAGGAAATGAAATAGGAAGCTTATCTATATTGGAATGGAAGCGGATCTATGCATCAGACTGGATCAGATCTAAGGTCCGGAGTCCGGAAGAGAAGTGTGGATATTATGGGATATGACAGCTGAGCTGTCAAGAAGTTGGGGGTCCGAAGCAATTCAACAATATACATGTCTGGTTTGATGTATGAGATCAGTGACCCATGGCATTGAATGACACTCACCAGACAGCATGCTTGTAACTTCATCGAAGTCACCATTAAAGCACATCTTATATTCTACGGGACAATGTTGATTCAGTGATGCCAGTGATCCAGGTAATGACTTACTTTTCTCTTTCTTTCCTACAGCATCACTCCGATATTCATAAACATGGGGGAGCTTGGAATGTAACTTATATACTGCCAAGGAAATGTTTTAGTCATTCCCAATAGGGGTTTATAACATGAACTTGCATTTATATATCGGATAGGATTCCAATCCGATGATTCCTTGGAATCTCAGAATGCTATCCGGTTTGGGTGGAACCCACAACTCTAAGGGGGCATATGTGCCCCACCAATCTATGGGGTCCTCCTGTAATGTGGGGATCGCCTCTACTGGGGGGTCAGTGGATAATGCATTGCTTGCCTCTACCAGGGGGTCAGTGGATACAATACCATGACATTGAGTGGGATTGGAATTGTAAGAAATGCTAGTACAGATGTTGTCAGCATCTGGAGAGAATAAGTCGCCAGCCTCCGAAGAGACTGGAGTGGCAAAATGAACTTGTCTCTGAGACATGAATGTTTGTGTGAAAACAAAGTCCAAGAAGGTGAGGAGTTGCCAAGATGTACCTTGATATCTGGATCACCAACTGTGGCAACTGCATATGTGGGATAATGATCAGTGAAAATCTTCTATTATGTCACAATTATATTATATCTCGGTCCATACTGCCATTCTACATTTGCCACACAGACTCAGAAACACCCAGAACTGTCAAATTGGTATAGATCTCGACCTTTGTAAAATTTCCCAGAGTCATTCTTCTTTCCCTTCCACATAGCATTACCCTAACTCACCAACATCTTTCATCTACTCCTATGACATCTCCCGAGCAAGCAGATGCTGCCCTCAACAATACTTTGAGCGATGTTCAATCACTTATCAAGTGATGTATGAAGTTGAAAGAGGGTGATTCAGCGACAGGGTTGGCATTGTCGGATGAGATTGCCAGACAGGTGGTACGTCCCGTTGCCATTGATTATCTCATTAATTCTGGACTACGGCAATAATTTGTAACAGGCAAAAGATTTGAAGCTCTATGGAGGGAGCGCAACATCATTCTCTCCCCAGCTGCTGTCATGTGCAGCGGTGGTATGGCAGTACTCGAAAGGCGGCATGTTTGAATCATTGCCGGACTGGACAACTGTCAGCAACAATGACCCACGCATCAAGACTCACCTGCATTTCAACAAGATGATACACTATGGAGCTCCTACCGGCTCCAGGAATATGGATCCTGAACCTGCTCCCGTTCAGATGGATGTACAAGCAACTGTCTCAACATTTCAGACTCTTGACAGTCTGGAGGGACATCACATGGCCAATATCCACAGCGCTGCTACCGCAAAGCTGCTCCCGAGCACGCCAAAACCTCACCATGGCATTTCCTCAACCACTTTCAATACCATGGGACTACAATCCCCGCTGATGGGAGCCAAGGCTTTGGAACTGCTGACCCCTCTTCCCTTGTCAATCACCACAGTAATGGAACACCACATTGTGACAGGAGGTGCAAACGCGCTGGAAACGATCATTGTGACTGGAGACACACAGATGTGGGCAAAGACTGTCTGGCGACAGCACATTTTCAAAAAAAGGAGAGCAGAAGATGATGTCACCGATGAAACAGACGTCATAGAAAGACCCATCCCCCATCCCTTGTCCTGGCAACCCCCTCCAAAAAGGAAGAAGAAGTTCATGTCTGATGAAGGGGGGCACCAGGCTGCCGGCAGTATATATGTGGGTCAGAAGGTGCAAAGACGCCTTTTAATGGTTGGTTTTAACTGTAGCATCATTTCCACACAGCAGCAGGCATCATTATCGACAGCTAGTGCAGTTGCACAGGAGTCAACTGCAATGCGAACTGACACAGTTAGTGATGAGGGTTTTTGGGATGTGGACAACAGGGTAGGTTGTTGTCCTTTGGTAATTGAATGGTCATGCTTATTCTCCCAGCCCACAGGATGGGGTCATGATTCCACCATTGCCACGGAGGCAGAGGTAGGTGTTTTGTGATCGAGTCGACAATCTCAGGTAATGGATTTGTCATAGTATTCTGTTCGCCATCACCCCAAGAAATGCGACAAGTGTGTCAAATTGGACATACCTTGTATTGTCCTGCTGGATAAGAAGTATGGTTTCACAAGACTCGCCTGCGCTAACTGTGATGAGATGAAGATCACTTGCACAATCAATGGTGTCAGTGTCCGGGAGAGGTTGCAAGCAAAGGCTAAGTCAACAGAAGCCAGGGCAAAATCTCCAGCAAAATGCACTAAGACTTGAGCTTACAAGTTACAAGCTGCCAAACCACCAGCCACCAATGTTCCCCTGACAAAAACAACAAAACCAACCACTCATGTGTTCTCCTGTGCCGAGCATGTTGTGCAGGATTCACCAGATGGTAAGTATAGAATGCATTGGGCCAGAGAAGATCGATGAATTAAATTGCAGACTTAGACATCATGGAATGACCAATGGACCTTGTGACACCACATCTGGATCCACTGGCCCAATCCGCCGTGCAGCCAATGTTGGCTCTGGCCACAGGTATCCCAGAGGTGCAAGTTGGGTCATTGGCATTGCCCACGCTGCAGCCGTTGGAGCCTGTGTTTGCCCTAGCGACAGCCCAATTGTCCACATGCATCCGGGATACACAAGTTGGAACATCTGCAGCACGAAACCAGCCAGAGCCAGAGCCAACGGCAAGGGACATATTGCAAAGTATACATGATCTCAGCAGGTGCTTTGATCTTCTTGCAATGAATGAGTGGGTGGACATGTTAGATGCGAGGTTAGACACTGTAGAAGAGCGGCTAGATCACAGATTGAATGCACTGGAGCAATGGTTGAGCACTTCGGATGAGCAGTGGAAGATGACATCTTTGTCTTTGGGCAACTTGTACATGGGCCTTCAGAAACACAAAGACAATCTAGCTGTACATCGCCCTCGCGAGAACATCAGTTGAGGTAGACAATCACAGCAACAAATTGTTGCCTTGCCCCCACAGTCACTGCAACATGCTGGTAGTAGCAATGAACACCTCGCTATCTCACAGTTAGGGAGGCTGTCTACACACAGATGGACAGAATCTCCCATGATATGACTGCCACAAAACTCTGGCAGGTCAATATCTGCTGCTCAAATATTGGTAGCATCACAATTGTTGTTGTCTTTGCCTCCCTCCTCCCGATACTCAAGCACACCACCAGGGACATCCGGCGAGTAGATCATCATTAGAACTATGCTTAGAGGAACAGAATAATGTAATTATATGTGTGCTGTGGCTCTGTAATGTGTACTTAGCCAATTTGTGAATGATTCAATATAAGGATTGGATATTGTTACAATTTCAATGTTGGATGGATGGATGGATGGTACCGGCAGCATCGGCAATAATGATGTCATTATGCTCAGTGCTATCGTCGGCTGTGATTGTTGCTCCATAGTTCAGAGTGACAAAACTTGCATTGACTCCTGTTCCATGAACACTTGGATTATCTACACTGGAGCGTTATGCCATTTGATATCACGGCTTGTAATTACAGACAAATAAAGCATATTGTCACTAGGGAAAACAGCATATTCATGCAGCATATATATACAAATTACATAGACCAGGAACCGAATACAGGGGACGGCAACTGGGAACAGCATGGTGAAGGAAGGAGTAGCTAGAAGTACATAAGATACATAAGATCGGTGGCCTGCTCAGCAGACCCGGACATCATGATGCAAAGAGTTCAGGAAACTAGTTGATTCTACATGTACCGGAGGGGCCGACATCGCTCTCTACTGGGCATCCGAGGTATTGAGGTGTTGCTCCAGCATGTTCAAATGCTGGTGGAGGATATTCTCCAATGAATGGACTCTCACCTCCAAGGCGTCCACCTGCTCATTAGTGGCCAGGAGATCCAATCTCCTGCCGAGGTCCTGGATGCCCTGCAGGATGTCCCTTGCAGTTGGCTTGGGATCTGCGAGGTTGGCCTGTGCGAGCTGACCGTCCTGTGCTGGCCGTTGACTCGACCTGATTGCTGGGATCGGAACATTGACCAGCAGGACATCATTTGGCTGTTCCTCTGCCTCTAAAACTCATCTAGATCAGTTCGAGTTCCTCCAGTTTGACAGAAAACTCACCTTCAATGATGTTAGGCTTAGCACCAGAGGAATGAGGTGGTTGTGGAAGCATTTTCTTTGCCAGGGTCTTGGAGATTGCGCAGGACTTGGGAGTGCGTGTTCTGGAAAGTTTTGAGGGATTTGGTTTAGCTGCAGCCGCCTTCGCTTGCATCCTCTCCCTTACACTGACGCCGTCGATGGCACAGGTGACCTTCATGTGGTCGCAATTGGCACACGCAAGTCGCGTGTTTCTGAACTTTTTGTCCAGAAGGACAAGGCATGGCATGTCTAATTTGGTGCACTTATCACATGGCTGGGGGTGGTATTGAATGGAATGCTTGAAAATTGTTAGCTTTCAACACCCGTCATGTACAGAACGACCTACCTGCAACAGCATTGCGATATGGGAATCCAGGCCCCATTCAGCAGGCTAAGAGAATGAATCAGTACCAAAATGCTATGGAGAGCGCGGATGACGCACCCTTGTCTCTACCTTCAGGAAAGTCCTGTCATTGGCCGCATCGGAATCGTTGTCTGACGTTGCCTTGGACTGTGCGATAACGATTGAGTTTGGGATTCAGATGCAAAAATAATTGAACATACCTTTATGAAGATAGTTCTGGTGTGAACTTTGTCCTCGTCAGGTGATTGGAACTTCTTCTTCCTCTTCTGTCTGGGTTTTGAGGATGGTGGAGGTGACTTGGGTCCATCCGTAACAACTGCTGCATCCAAATCTTCATTGCCAGCCTTCCTCTTCTTGCTGTTGCCAACCTGTGGTGCTGTGTGTCCAGTTTTCTTCTTGGTGCCAGCTACAAAGAGGTCATATTTGACAGGGAGGTGGGGAGGGGTTTGCAAACCAGCAGCCATTGAGTCTTGTACCAGTGATACAAGCTCAGGTTCAGCTGCCAGTGCAGTAACCAGATTATCAAGGGGTTGGCCAACTGGAAGAGTCAATGGTGCAAATGGTGGCACAATGGGGTCCATTGCTGATGGCACACCGGTCACAGATGCAGATGTTGCACCTTGGGGATCTAAGTTGGCAGGAATGTCAGCGGGAGTGGGAGTTGGAGTTGGAGGGCAGTAGCCCAAGGTCTTCTTGAATCGTGGGTGAGTCTTGATCCTTGGGTCGTCCTCTGTGGTGGAGGTCCAATTGGGGACACTCTCAAAGGTGCCAGCCTTCGAGTACTGCCAGATAATGGCAGCACAAGAGAGTAGCAGGGGAGGGAATGAGGTTGCTGTCCCCATGTAAAGTTTCAGGTCTTTGGCCTGTGTAAGATGGTGGGGTTGACAAAAAAATCTAGTCAGAGAGAAAAAATGACTCACCACTTGTCGGGCGATCTCATCCAAGAGCCTGAAAGTTTCAGGATCGGCTTCCTTAAACTTCATGCAACACTTCATGAGCAATTGCACATCAGCCAAGGTGGCATTCAGGGCATTGTTGGCTGATTGTGTGGGTGTCATGATGAATAGCTAAGTACAGTAAAGATGGGTACTTGCAACGCACTGGATGTACGGAAGGAGGAAATTTTGGATGGTAAAATGTCATACAGAGGCCGGGTTTTATAAGACTCCATGGATTGTGGGCTTTCCAAAAAATGTGGAGAGTCAGAGATGTGGGCCAGGTGTAAGACTATTGTACAGAACAACCACAGTTACAATTGGCTGAACCCAGTGTATCCACAGCAGGAAAAGCTGATCTACAACTGCTTCCAGATGCGCATGTACAGTTGGCTGGACATCACATGCACCACATAGCACCCTTCACGGGTGAGAAGTGGATTAAGGCTTGTTGTGGTGGTGAATCACATCAATC